>BPLR01003163.1:0-153324 GCA_021605095.1 Caerostris extrusa | reverse complement strand
ATGCCGATATTTTAGGATTAATTCGCCAAAATATTACTAAGTTTGGCACATGCATTTTTATTATTAGGTTTTGCATAATGTTTTATCGACCGGTATTTTCTCCACACCGCGCAAGCTCATAGGAAACATTATTACAGATATGCATGCACAATTTCCTATGAGCATGCACGCTAGGGAAGAAAAAAATACCAGACGCTCGAAAAAAACTGCAAAAACTCTCTATCTTTTATTTTCAAATACTCTCATATCTGCTATCAAACTTTTACTATCGCATATAGTTTTATAAATGCATGAATATGGGTTTTATTCAATATTTTACATTACTTCCAGTGTTAATTCAGAACATATTGCATTGCTTATTCATATAAGAAAATCATTTTTCTTTGATAGAAAAGTAAAAGACAAACAAGAGTAAAGCCTTTTAATTTTGTTATCTTACATGACCATCACAAATTACATGTCTTACAAGTAATTTTTAACAGAATAAGTAAATCGTTTTCAGTATGCATGTTATCCTACTTATAAGATCTGCTAGTACCACTTCATCTCATACAAATCAACATAAATAAAAATCTAAACTTTAAAGATAATCCAAATGACTATCACAATGGTAGAAAGTCTTGGTATTAATAATAATTTATTGACACATGACAACCTAGATGACTTAATATGACTCACTTAAAATTATAGCATACTTTTGGGATCCAGGAATACAATAGGTGTAATCTTCTTCACCGCAGGATGAAAGTATCACTACTTTTGAAATTCGGTAAAAGTTTTTGTTTTCCCCAAAAAGAGCATATATGAAAATGATATAATATAAACTTTAAGGCCTGCTCATAATATAAATGAATAGTGTTTAGCAGAAATACATGTATTAACAAAGATAAATGGTATTTCTTGGTATTAATTGTCAGAGTTCTATATAACACTACATTTTTTTTTAATGGATGGATTTTTTTTTTTAATTACTTTTAGAAACAGTCAAATTCAACCGATTATCCAAGGACCTTTTTATTTGTATTATCTTTCCATTTTTCTGATTTCTTCTTAAGAGCAATTGGATAAATTGAGGTAAACAGCTAACGGGAGCATAAATCTCAAAGTCAAGTCCAGTTCGAGGAATGGCGTGTTTCTTAAATCAAAGTTAACCTGTTCCTTTTTTGCACAATGGATACAAAATTGTATTGGTTTCCACTAGCACATATTATTGATATGAAAGAAAACCATGAAAATAAGAAGATTTTAGTCAAGATACAGTATAAACACATTCATGATAACATATAAAACATGTTAATGAGAAATACATGCAAAGATCTGAAACGATTGCTAGGTTCGATTTAAAAACTGAATATATAAATTTTTGTTGTTTATTATACGAATGGGATGAACAAGGACTGTAAGGCATTTCAAAATGATATGGTATTTCTATGAATATTTTACATATGACAAAAGAATTTTTATGAGTTCACTTTTGATTGATATAGTAGATAAAAGCATTTATTTAGAGAAATGAAACATCTAAGATAAAGTGTTTTTATGAGAGATATGAGTCTTATAGGAGTTTATATAGAAGATATAAGCATTTTAAGATAGAAGTTTATATAGAAGAGATAAGCATTTTTAAGATAGGAGTTTATATAGAAGAGATAATTATATCAATATAGGTGTGATGAAAATATTTTGTGCAAGAAATGTATAACATTTTTTTTACTTGAAGGATAGAATAAAAGTGAAATGAGAAATGAATTTCCCTAGGACTACAAATTAAAGAACTTATAAAAGATGAATGTTTTGAAAAGAAATTTGAATAACAGAAAAAACGCACACATTACATGGAAGAATGTCTGAAAAATCCTTTGTGTGGTAATAGAAAAAGGTTTTTAATTTTAAATTCAGCATGAAAAACACTGTAGATCAATTTAAAAAATCTATATGTTACAGCTTTGTATTTTACAAATAAAAATTTATGGAATTTTCTTTTACAATAATGAATTCATCATTGTTTTTTTTTTCCACATTTTTAAATAGTGTTTTATTATTATACAATTCTTCACAGTTTAATATTTTTACTTCAAACATTAATAAAAATGTACCGATAAAATTCTTAACTATTAATCAATGAAGTTCAAGACTCACACAATTTTTTTAATTTAAAGGAATTAGCATGATAATCTAATTTAAATAATAAGGTCAATACAAACAAATTACGAAGAAATCAGAAATACAAACCTTCTCCAAGAAGAGCTGTGAAAACGGAAATAAATAAAATCAAAAAACTATCGTTGTACATTTCTATTTTATTTCTACACGATACAATAATAAATGCTACAACTTATGAACTCATTCGCATGACTTACGTTGATTCACAATTCGCTAAAAATTTTATTTTCTGTGAACGTGAACGGTACGATTCACAGTAACAGAATTGTTTTCATAAATGGTGCCATTCATTTTAGGCCTGTAGGGTAATAATGTAGCTGAAGTATTTGGGTATAATTACATTTTAATTGAAGAAGAATATAAAAAGAAGATAAACTATAGAAAAAAATTAAATTATAAACAAATTTTAAAAAATTATGAAAACTGGAAGAAACTAAAAACTATAGCTGCGTAATTTATTTTTGTATTAAAATTAGCATTGACTTGTATAAATAATATTTCACAAATTGATTGAAATATTTAATTTGTTAATTATTTAAGATTTAAATAGTATTTTAAAACTACTAAAATAAATTTTTACAAAACTCTGTAATCATGGAATTTTTAATGATATTGGGTTTTAAATTCCTAAATTTTTATGATTTTGTACATTTAACTGGGTTTTGGTCTGCTTGAAAATATCTCTTGGTGAGCAATTGTATAAATTGAGAAAAAAAAACATTGTATTTTCGTGAACATAAATCTCAAAGTTAAACCAAGTCAAATCAAATCAAATTAAGTGAAATTTCGCTCCATCCCAATACCAGCTACAAGACAAAGATACAGCAGATATTAGTTATTCCACATCTCAATTCCATCAAGGGTAATGTTTTTTAAAATTTCATTAATAAAATATATAAAAACGGGACAAATTTGCAACTAATTAAAAAATAGTTCTTTAGTTGGAGGTGTTCGTTATTAATACCAGTTGATCTGGTGTACTGAAAGGTTTTGTGGTATCTGAATCTTGCTATCTAACTAAGCCTTCAATCGATAATTTTTCTGCACAGCCTTGTAAGCTATTAACATCTAAGCCTTGTTTCTACGAGACCTTTCCCTTCGTTGAGTGAAGGTTAACTCGTAGCTTGCTTTGCTGCGATAATTTATTTTTGTAAACATTCCTTTATTTGTTTTTTATATTCTTCTTCAGCACTACAGCCGGTTCCCGGCTAAGGCTGTCTCAGTCAGTTTCCACTAACCAAGTCCATCACGCCACTAGAATCTAAGATCTCTGTCTGAGATTTCTAAACATGAGAATTTTCTTTATGGAGTAGGGTTGTTAGCCCTACTCATAACCGCCTGGTTCGTCACTCAACAACCATTTGTTGTTCACAAGGGCTAATTAGACCAGATCTACAGTTTAAATTGGATTCCGAATCCAGTACAAACACCCATGGCCTTGCTGGGATTCGAGCACAAAACCTGTGGTACAAAGAACGCCAGAGGAGGGTCAAAGGGGTCTATGGCCAATATTCATTTTGACCATAGAGCTCTTTGTATATTTAATTTCTGTAAAGTAAATGTTCTCAAGCGAAACATTTTTTTTTTTTTATCATACAATCTTTCTTCACATGTGGTATAACAGGGTGACGACAGAACCGGGAAATGAGGCTAAAGTCAGGGAATTTTATCGATTTGAAAAAGTGAAGGAAATTCATAAAAATCAAGACATCTTTTTTGACGAGATCATTTCACTCTTAACATGTGCATGGTCGGCAATTTTGTACACAAACATGTTTACACTACTCGGATTGTTACTTATTTACGGCCGGCAACTTTACGTCCGCGTTTTTTTTTTTTATGAGTTGCATGACATGAATAGACAGCTGGTCCAGTTTATGATTTATATTTTTAAACGTGCCTTTTAGTCTAGTGTATGTGTTTACTTTTACTTGTGCTCTACTTGTATTCATGCTTTGCTTAATTGCTTAAGCCAATTTAGAAAATAAGAACTTTAATTAATTTTTTTAATATTTTAATAATTATTTTATTATTAATTATTTATTCTGTAATAAGTTTAAATTCATTCCTTAAGCCTAATTTCACAATCCTTTAGCATCTACATTGATTGATATTTGTTACTTATGTATTTGTTATTTATGTATTTAATTACTGAAAATTAAGACTTATGAATTATTATTTATATACACTGTAAGTACACTTTAATGTTTTATTTGTGTGCTTAATTATTAATTCTGCTCTTAAATTAGACTTCCATTATATGAGCACATAGAAGAAAAAAAATCAATGGTACGGTGTCGCCTTTAAAAAACAAATTCAATGAGAATTTCCGTTCACCATTTCATGATGTTTTGCTATTTCTTTTCGCGGATTTCTTAAAAAAAAAAAAAAAAAAAAAAGAGACAATCGTTAAAGTAAATCATGCAAATCCCTCTTAATAATTTTAATAAAAATAGTTTAAATGAAGTAATTGTTCTGTATTTATTTTAGTAAGTGGGGTTATCCTGTAATAATTCGGGAGTTATTGTAATATATTGTTTTAATAACTTTTTTTTTTTAGGATGTTCATTCTATTTTTTTTTTTTTTTTTCAATTCCTACTATTAGTTCACACTTTCCCTATATATATCTTGTTCAAATTTTCAATCGTTAATAAAATATTTTTATTCATTCACTCAAGTTCAAATATATTTTTTTGAACTTGTAGTGAGGACACTTGATGTTAATACAGTTTTTCAAATAATAATTCATTAATTAAATTAAATTAAATTAATTAATTTGAGTTTTTTAGATTTAAGTTGCATGTATCTAATAATAGATGGCGCAAGATGCAAGAGGAAAATTTCAACTTTATTTGTAAAAGGTTTTTTTTTGCAATATAGTGAGAAAAAAGCAGGGATTTGACTTAAAATTTTAAATACATATTACTTGTTTTAAATTGAATTTCATAAAATTATATTATTTTTTCATTTTAAATAACTAGTAAAAGTGTTTTTAATAAAGAATATTGTGTGCATACAATGCATTGTATCTGAGTAGGGGAGAAAACCCGGAAACTAATATAATTAGTAACCGTAAGTTAGGAAAATGTAGAAAATTTAGTCAAAACTTTTTCACAGTTTCTGTAGCCCTATATAACCCAATTACTGTAGTTTGTAGACATTCAAAAACTTTCAGTGCTTTATTTATACATTATTTTGTTAATATAATTGATTTACGATGATTTAAAAGTTTATTTGTAAGATGGGAATACCCATTAAGTTTCGGACCCACAAATCGTAAATCATTGCTTTCGTTGAATACATTATAATTTAAAGTGCAAGTTTCATAATTGCTTTCCTTTATATAATGCATATTCATTCTTCGTTATTGGTTCCATATTCATATTATTTATTGCATTACTTTTTTTTCAATGCACAATAATACTAGAAAGACCTATCTTCCTGCTTCACGCTTGTCTTTTATGCGAACTTGCCCTTTTTTCAATTCCTTCTATTAGCTCACACTCTCCCTATATATATCTTGTTCAAATTTTCAATCGTTATTAAAATAACTTTTATTAAGCCACTCTAGTTCAAATACATTTTTTTGAACTTGTAGTGTATGACACTTGATGTTAATACATTTTTTTTTTCAAATATTAATTCAGTAATTAAATTAATTAATTTTAGTTTTTATTAGATTTAAATTGCATGTATCTACCAATAGATGGCGCCAGATAAACTTAAAAACATTATTCATAAAGGACTTTTCTGCAATATAGTGAAAAAAAGTAGGAATTGTCTTTAAAAATTTTTTTTATATTACTTGTTCTTATGCAAACATTATATTTCGATGCAAAAAGTTCTACTATTTCAAACCACCGATTATCTGGAAATCTTTTTATTTGTATTGTCTTTTTTTTTTTTTTTTTCTGATTTCTTCTTAAGAGCAATTGGATAAATTGGGATAAAACAGCTAAAGCGAGCATAAATCTCAAGTCTATTTCAAATGAATAATACCATCTGATCTGTGTATTTTTCATAAGAAAGAGGCTTATAAAATAATCATTTTCTAATCTGTTAAAGATAGATTCATATACTACATATATGAATTGATATATCGCTATTGATTTCAATCTTCCCTTTTACACATTTGTAAAAGTGAAATATAATTAATAGTGAACATTTAGAATACGGAAAAAATTATCTATGAGAAACACTTTTGATTAAAATTGACATCTAAACCATTTTATATCCTTATATGGTATTTTTTTCGTTTAGTTTGTCGCTCTACGTTCATTTTATGCACACTTTAGACTAATGAGACCGGGGCCTACAATTTAACGTGAATTCCGAATCACTAAAAAGCCTCTATGCCACCTCCAGGATTCGAAGTCTATGGTACCAAAGACCAGGGCGCTAGTCAATTGGTCATTAGGCCGCTATATTTTTGGATTATACCTTGTATTAACTGGCGAAGCGCTAACATGCGTAGGAGTTATGACATAACTTATTGCCGAAACAAGTTTTTAGCGTGCTTTTGTTGGGGAGTAACTGCTGATGTTAGGCCCCTCGCTGTTAGAAAGTTTCCCCCGTAGAACCTGTGGTGAGTATATCAGTTTGGGTGCGGACCAGAGAGAGAGAGAGAGAGAGAGATGCGTTCCTGTTACTGTGTGGCGGTCGTGCCGTGGCTCCATGTAAAGAATGCTGCTGATATTTTTGTGTTGTATTTTGTTTTTTTTTTTGTAAATAATGTACATGTGTCAATTAAGTCGTAAAATAAATTTTATGGTTAAAATATTAAGCTGTAGTTGAATGTTTGGTTTATGACAGATACTACAATCTGCTATACTACTTGATTTTTACACAAAAATATTGCATTCTTCTATTACTAAGTTATTTGGGATTTTTGCATTAAAATGTTTAACCCTATTTTTGATAGCAGTTGCAGGAATCGCAGTTGTTCATTTATTATCAGGATAATTTTCAAATTTTACAGAACATTTTATTTGCTTTTTTATTATACTTTTCAATACTCATATTAATGATATCTTATTTCTTTATGATCAAATATTTTCGTCGGACACTGCTTTAATTCTCAATAATCTGATAGTCCAAACCATTCTGAAATTTTAAAAATAAAGTCTTAAAGTTGTTTTTGCTATGCATAGTTCAAAAATAATTTAGCATAACACTTCTGTGAAACTGCACATGGCGTTTATAATATTTATGTGCCATTTATTGCGAAATCTATTGGTATAATTTAATAAATAAACGTCATTTAAGTGATATCGATTGTTTCTTTAATTCGTTATTGAACTATCTTTAAAAACATGTTACTTTTTTTTTTTAAAAACACTTTCCTCAAGAAATATTTGTCAGGATCACCCAATATTGCTTTAGGCACTTTTGAATCTGTACTTAGTTTTAAATACTTAGGATCAGAAATTAATTATCGTAATAATATCTTACTCGAAAAACGGAATTGTGTCTGCCAATAAGGCCTTTTATGGGTTTAAGAAATCTGTTTAAATCACAGTTCGTATGCAGAAAAACCAAATTCTTGTTATATAAAACTCTTATTAGACCTATTTTGATCTAAGGCTCTGAAACATATACTTTGGCAAGATAAGACGCCCATTTGGATATATTTTAAGAGAAAGAATTTAAGGATTATTCTTTGGAGGTGTTAGAGAAAGTGATTATTGGAGAAGACTGTACAACGCAGAAATTTATAAAGGCTATAAAGACACAGGTATAAAAATTTATTAAGATCAATAGATTAAACTGGGTTGCTGATGTATTTAGAATGAATGATTTAAACCCTGTAAAAAGGCTCATTTGACACAGCCAAGGACAAACAGGGAAAACCCAAGTTGCGATGAATAGGACTGTAGTTGAAAGATTTTTGCTGTATTAAAAGGTTAAGAATTGGAGGATCATTGTCACCCAGAGGAATGCATAGAAATATCTCCAAATTAAAGCCTGGACTGTCGTGCTATTGAGGATGATCAAAATCACTGATTGAAGAGTCGCATAAATGTTCAAGATAACAAGTAGCAGAAATATATGTCCCTTTGTTTGAAATTTTCTCTGACGGCAGCAACTCTGATCAAGAAAGTAACGGAGATCAGACATTGTGTACAAAAATTAGTACATTATTAGTTTTTATCTTCTCTTGTTTCATGATATGGTCTATTACATTTTATTGAGTCTGTTAGTCAAACATTGTAAAAGCACCAAGAAAATATTTCACATATTTGGATAGTCACTAGAAATCTAAAGATTTAGAAATAGAACTACAACGCAAAACTAATTATATTATTAGAAATAGAGAAAAATATTATGCATGTATTTTATTTTTATGAACATCGCGACAAAAGGACCCCAAACGTCTAAAAGATGGATCTATTGACGGGGTTTGGTTTTGTCGTCTCATGGTCATCTTATGCACACGAGGGCTAAAACAGACCGGGACCTTACAGTTTAAAAACGGATTCCAAAACCACTGCAAATATCCACGACACTGCCGGGACTCGAACCTGAAACCTATGGCACCGAGCGCCAGAGCTCTAGCCACTCAGACCTATTGACGGGAGATGTACTTAAATGGAATCAACAGCTAGCGGTTTGAATTTTTCTCACATAAGTAGACTTGGTGAAGAAAAATTTTTTAAAAATGTTTTGATTGATATATTTGTTCTACAAATTCACTTTGATAAGAAAAAAAAAAAAAATCTTAATTGAAGACAACTGTCTTAAGCTATTCCATAATACTTTGGCACCTATTAAATTGGTACTGTTATTTTTATAATTTAATGCATTTTTACTAAAAAATTGAATGTGCAACAATGTCTTTTAAGTTAACAAGGTCGATTACTAATTTAAAGTTGTAAAAATACTTTGTCATGAAATTTTTTTTTTTTTGTATACATGAATCTAATAAGTCATTGAATTTCTTTCACAAATTCATTTAAATACATTAGTAAATATAATAGATAAAATCGTGGAAGAGTCAGTAAAAAAAAAAAAAAACTCGAGTCGAGACTTTTTTTAGTTGACTCTGATTATAATCACTTTTACTTTATTTTTAATTATATGAAATATGAGGATACATATTGCATTTTTAAGCTAACTGATAACATGTTCTTGTACCAAGAATTTTTTTTAAATACAGATATTTAAATATAGTTTATATTCACAGTGATGAAGATGACAAGTTTTATTATCTTTCAATAACCTAACTCATACATTTTAAATTTAAATAAAGTTGTCATGAAGATTAAGGCTTTTAGACAATTTCCTACTCTCTATCTTACAGAACTCCCACTTTATAATAAATACAACAAGAACGTTGCACACTTCTACAAAAGTTCTCTAGATATTGTCTGCATTTCATTATATTAGTTAAATAATAAAATAAATTCTTATACATTTAAAGTTGTAAAAATATTTTATAAAAAAATTATAATATTAAAAATGAGAAACAGAATAATTTTATTTTCTTTTTATTTTATAATCTACTATGTCACAACAGCAATTCTAACATGCAACAAAAGGCACTTCTAAAACAATAAAAAAAATATTAAGGCAATGCTGTTTCAAAGTTGAATCACAGTCATAAATAAAGCATTTCAGATATGTGGCATATGTAATGACTAAATACAATGGAGCACAGGTAGTAACATAGTTAACTGTGAAAACTTAGCACGAAACATCTAATGTGCTATTTACATAATCTTCAAAGCATTTATCAAATACTCTACTATATACAAATAATTAAGTCATTTCATTGAGCTTGCACATGAATAACTAACCAATAATAATGGATAATAGTTAAAAATAACAGTTTTATTCCAATTTAAGTTTATGCTACAATCAAAATATTCACATTGATAACACGAAATGAAAGACAAGATGAATACAGTATTCTGTAGCATCTAGAAATAATTAATATAAGGCAAGTCCAAACATAATTTTTATAATGATAAATCTGATTTTAAAACATTGAAATATAGAATACAGGTTTGTTCATGTATAATTTACTAAAATTTTCCTGCAAAAATGTTTTCTTTTTTTGAATTTAAAAATTTTTGAAGATCTAATATTGATACAAAGCTAAATGATTTTTAAAAAATACAATAATATTTAATTAAAAAATTGTACATATGAAACAATTTAAGTATTTAACTAAAATACTTAACCATTTTTAAAAAATACATTATATAGTTTTGAAATATTTCTTTTATCATTGTGTTTGTTTAATTATTATGCAATTAAAAGCTGTACAGAATTGTACAAACTTGATATAAATCCAAAATAAAATTTTTTAAGTGGCAAATGAGCAAAGATTTGGTAAAGGATTAAAAAATTCAATCTTTTTATCTGTATAAATATTGAAATAGTTAATTATATTAATAATGCTACAGAATAATTATGAGAAAAGGCATTTTGTTCTTCTAACTCATTTATTAAATTAGATATATCAATTAAACTACTCTGCTCAATTATGTTAATAAAAATATGAAAAAACAAAGTTTTAAATTGCAAAATCTTGAGCATAAAAGTAGTCTTTAATTCTCCTCATAATAGAAGATTGCATGTAAAATAAATACATTAAAAATCTTTGGGACATAAAATACTTTACTTTTGAGCAAAAGTATAACAGCCTTTTAATTGACCTAGATGAAGAAAGCGAATGACGATGCATCTAAAATGCAATAAATACTCAATGATGGTCTATCCTATTAAAATCTTAACTGTATTGCATAACAGAATAAATCATAATATTCAATCATCCAATTTTTTTAAATGCATTTTTTAACATTTATTATGAATGATTATCTAATGAATGAATTAAAAAAATCAAAACAATTAATATACATGATACTTAAACAAGTAAAAATATTTATAAAGTAAAAAAAAATATATATTCACAGCCACTTGAAAAGATACTTCACATATCATATATCATAATAAAGCTTGCATGGATGTTAAAATATAAAGTGGTTAAGAGAAAACACGAAAAGAAATACAAATATTTATCCCAAAATTAAAGGTCCTTTTGTTGCTAATGGTTGTCAAAATATAACAATTAACTATTCATTAGTATAGTCTTTGTTAATAAATATTTAGAAACAGATGTAGTTAGATTTGGAAGATAAAAAAGCTCGGTGATGGAATGTACTGAATGAGAAGACGAATGACTTAACAATTTTCATGAAGTTTACTTAATTATGGAGATAAAATCAGAATTTTACAGAAATTATTAAAACCTCTCATTATCCAAGCTAAAAGGATAGGATAATTAAAAAATATTTTGTAACAATTCGACAGCAAAAAACAAGCAAATAGGGAAACAAATATATGTTGAAATAATATGTTTATAAAATAATTTTATTATATCAACAAGTCAGATTCATAGAAAATTTTATACCACACTGTTAATTTTTTATTTATTCAAAATACCCATATTCACTTTAACAAATTCAGTAAATTGTATTATTCTACTTTCAATAATTACAGCCTTAATAAAATAACACAAGCAAGTTTCGGAGAAAAAAAATTTACAAAGAATTATATATGGCTTACTTTACTTTATATAATATTATAAACTACACAAAAATTTATTTGTACTAATTTTAGTAAGAAAAAAAATTAAATTCTCTTTGAAAAAAAAATTCAAAGATCATTCCAATAATCATTTAAAAGCATATGCAAGAAAAAAATACTACTTTTTTTTCAAAAATTTTAAAACTAAAAATTTGCACACAATTATAATAGAAAACTTCCAACATTTATTAATGAAGATTTAAATATTTAACAGCATATACATTAATACAATTGAAATATTTATTATAGAATAAAAATGTATTTCTTTTTCTCTTATTAGTCAATACAGAAAAACTTATTTAAAAACAGCCACTGTTTTTCCTCATTCTGGTAATGGAATATCTCCGCCCCTTTATAGGTACAAATTTTGACAAAAGGCATTTTTAAGCAGTATAAAGGCACAAGGAAGATTAGAACTGTTATCTGTCACGAAAATTTACTTACAGTAACCAAAAGATATTATCAACAAATTATAATAAAACATAAGTTTTTGTAACATATTAAATTGCTTCAGATCTGAAAATCAAGATAATTTTTTTACAAGTTCTTGGAATACACAAAGACTCAGTTTTCATAATTAAATACAGCAGCATTCAAACTTTCCCAGAAAAGATATTTCCATTTGGTGGCTGGTAAAAGCTGCCATCTATGTACAATTTTGCCTTGGTGCCAGCTGATAAGAAATTTGCAGCTGGACAAACGATTCCTTATAAATGAACTTCACAAAGCAATGATGAAATAGAAGTCTATGGCACATGGTCTAGAGGCACTTGGCACCTTTCCTTCTCAAAAGAAATTATTCAAATTTCAGTGGAGTTCTTTATCACTCAAATGTCATTAAATTTTCCAAATGCTATAACAAAAATAGAAAACAAATAAGTTTTTTTAGCCTGACTTACACAAATAACTGTCAAATTAGCATTTTTTATAAATATATTCCAATATAATCCATTTATATATATTCACTCAATGTTTATCATAATTGACAGATTTCACATACTATTATAAAACAAATTAAATATGTATATGCTCTAAGTGTTTAATTTTTTATTTAATATCCTCTTAAAACTATACTGATGCATGATAATTCAGCACAACCTTAGGTTAGTTACAGACCTTACAGACTAAAAAGAGGTTACCGTATTACTAATTCAAAAGATTTTTTTATAAAAATACTAATAATTTTGTTTAAGACTAAAAATTTGAGGATGGGTAGAAAAATAAAAACAAATAAACAATCAATAGTTTGACATTACATTTATATTCCAGCACAATCACAACAATCAATGCATATTGATCCTAGCTAAGCATCTGTGCCTTTAAAACACAGTTCGACAAAAGGCATTAACAATAGTTTTAACTACAAAAAAAAATGCAAAGTGTTTTTCTGACATGGAAATAGACTGCAGTCTTATAAGACAAAAGCAAATCAAAAGCTTTATTAACAAGACCTGATGAAACATGATTTTTTTCACTTCTCCTAAATTAAGTGCTTTTCAGTTATAAAACCAAATGTTAAAATAAAGTAAACACAATGATCAGAGTTTATCTGCCGACATGAAAAAAAATTAACTTGCCAGAATATCAAAAAAATAAACATCATTTATTTGATATACTTTTAATCTATCATTATATAGAATAAAAGTTTTGAGCAACCAAGTTGGTACTCAAGATGACTAATACATAAACATTGGTATTTTGCATAAAATTCATCAATTTTAAGAAGGGGAAAAGGCAATTTGTAAAATGATGCAATATGGCAAAACATTTTATTTAAAAGTTAAAATTGCTTCTGAAAACTTACTGTGCACTCATCATACTGATTTGTAGCTTTCCTTAAGCAGTTATACCACTGGACGGTTTTTGCAGGTGAGCCAGTACGGAATTTGTAAACATTTCCTTTAGCTGGATCAGTAAGTTGGAATGCATCTGGTTGGTTGCCTGCATCAGAACATATAACTATGCACCCAGACACATCAATTGATTTGGAGGGTGTACTTTTAAACTGCAAGAAAATACAATTGATTATTGGCTACATTAAAACATTTTATAGCTCATAATATTAATTCATTTACATTGCTGAATTTTAAGTTTATTTCTTTAAAACTTATGCAGCTTAAATGGATAAATTTGGAATGCTACTGTATAAATAAATGAAATTATATATTTTAACATAATTATTAATATATAATGACAAATAGTACCAGAGAAATACTTTCACAACAAAAATACTTGCAGATACTAATAATAAAAAATTGAAATTGCAAACAAACACATAATTTGTAATATTTAATCAGGGGTGGGGGAATCAGTCAAAATATTAAATTTTTTATATAGATCTTAACTCTTTTCTGTAATTTTATGTACTATAAACTTTACCAATAGATTCGGAAGAATTTGTGAAATAAATTCAATGATTTTTATTGAACTAAAAACTACTTTCTAGATATACCACAAAGATTTTTTTTTTTTTTTTTTTTTTTTTTACAATTTTAAAGATGCAATATTGTCAAAGAAAAGTTTAAGACAAGCAAATGAAAATTGTACATTTAAGCAACGTTGCCATAGTTATAGTACATTAAATCTCAATTTTTCCTAATAACAGAACATCTTCTATAAGTTCTTTCACAGTTGATCTAAAATAGTTTTTTTATAAGCCTCAGTGATGAGAAAAGTATCTGAACACTTGTTTGGTTTGCTGCGTAAAAAAAAGTAACTGTCCTTGCTATTAGCTGAATTATAACAGCATAAAATTGAATTGACTATTTAATATTAATTCCCAGAATTTTTGGTAAAATAAAATTGCTGTTATAAAAGAGTAGCAAGTCAAAATTTTAAACTGACTCCTTCAAAAATGTTCCTATTCCTTAACTCCTTGTTCCAGAGTCAACTACCATTCTCTGGTTTTTAATAAAAAGCAATTTACAGTTAACTAAACAAATAATTTTACAATGCATTCTTCATTTAAAAAATAATTTAAATCATATGCAAAATTATGAAATATTAATTTTGCAATTTATCATATAAACTTACATCAGATTTGTCTGTCCCTCTAAGAGTCTTTGGTGGAAAATAAATTAGTGTAGTGCCTTTTAGCACTAGCCAGTATCTCATCCATGGAGACATCTAAAAGAGAATAATTATTTTAACTTATAAAATTTTAAAGATAAATAGCAATATAAATTGCTAATTATATTAGTACATAATAAGAAAGAAAACGTTAAAAACGTTATAAACCAAAACAATATTTCACGATTCAAAATGCAAGAATTTTTAACTTATATTTAAGTACCCCATTTACAGAAAAAAAAAAAAAAAATGTAAATTTATTTCCTTACAAATATTAAATATTTTAAAACAAGAATTGTAAAACATCGGCTTAAAAAATCTAGTAACATTCTGGAATTTTATTAAATAACAGCGTTTCGATATAATTTATCACAAGATATTGTCAAACATATTTAAATATTATAATTTGAAAATGCACATCTGAAAATTTAACATTTACAATAATTAAATTTCTTAATTTAAATTGTAAGTATCAATAGAGGAAGTAAATATAGTTGCATATTATAATATTTTTAATAAATTATTATAATATTTTTAAATATTCAGGATTAAAATTTGTTCCTTATTTAAATGACTTAATACTATTATGAATCTTATTCCCTTGAATCAATTTAGTAAAACTAATATTCGTAAATTTAAGAGGTGAATGTACAAAAAATATTCAAGAAATATTGAATTTATATTAAATTTGTACTAAAAACTAATATAGCAAAATCATAGATTGAAAAATTTAAAGCAAACTTACAGCTGGTTTCTTTCCTTCTTTCAAAACTGTTTTCCTACGTACATAGCCTTGGAAAGTAGCAACAGAATCAATGTGTCGTAAATTTATTTCTTGATATTCACTGAAATCAAGTGTTTGATTTAATAGTTTGTATATGACTAGACAAAATTATAAAGTTAAATATACTACACAGATGATTTAATTATTCATATCCTAAACAAAAAAATTTACACTGGCATTTAAAATTAACTGTAAAACTATTCAATTATAATAATTGGAAAAAAGCTTCATTTTTAACAAACCAATTTTTTAGACATTCTATTAAATGCTATCTAAATAATCAAAAATGCATACCTGCTGTTAAGTGGCAAATGCTCCAACCATGTATCAAAATGGTCATGGATATCTAAAGAAGAAAAAAATTGAATATTGTACATAAAAAATTTTCTCCACACAAAATAGATTAGAAAAATATAATTAAAGTGAAATAAAAAAGCACAACTAAACATGAGCTGTCATAAGGACAAAAAAGCATATCTATATGTACTAATTTTTTTTATGTGCATGTCCTTTTAAAGATTATTACAACTTTTAAACTTAAAAGTTCTGTACTGAATCATATTCATTTAATTATTTTTAATCTTGCTTCTACAAAAATGTACAATGAATTTTTAAAGACAATTACTTCTCACACAGCCTTTCTTTATCATTGTTGTGTAAATACCAATATACTGAAAATCTACTGACAAGCAGAAATCTAAAAAAAATTTATTTATTACTTAAATTACTGAGAGAAATTATGATTCAATATAAAAGAATTCATCAATCAATGGAATATACAACACTGAATAAGTTTAGATTGAAAAATAAGTAAATTAATTTTTTTTTACACTATATGCTGTTTTGACAAAAAATCGCTTCGGTTTGTGTTTAAGATAATAAATTACTTTATTTGTGAGGATGCATAATAAGAGTATGAAAGAGCCCCAACACATTATTTAGCTTGGGCAATGCTCACCTTCTATACTTCCAAGAGATCTTTTTCTTGTAAGGACAGGTGGATGTTCTAATATACTATCATCCAATAGGTGCCTCTCGGAAGAAAAAGTGGAACAAGTGCTAAAAAAAAAAAAAAAAAATGTTTGATTATAACAAAAAATAATAATAATTGAAATGGAAAAATACATTCAGATATATATCAAAATATACATACCTTAAAGTGTCCACAGATAGAAAGACATGACACTGTCAAAAGAAAAAACAAACTTAAAAACATTTTTAAATAAAAATTTATATAAAAAAAAAAAACAGTTTGTAGTTTACTCAGAAGAGATAACTATTTAAACAGCTCATTATTAAGATATATCTTTAAATATATAGATAGCTTTTATTCTATGAACATAACTGTTCTGAATAATTAATGATTAATAACTCTAGTGGGGGACAAACTATTACACACACTCAAATTTTGTTTTTTTATGAAGAAAATTAATTCTTTTCATATTGTGAAAAATCAACTTTGTATAAAAATTATTGCTTAATTTTAAAGGACATTTCATAGACCATCAAAATATTTTTATACAAGATGAATTTCATTCTATGAAAATGTTCCAATTGTACCCTAAAAGACACCCCACACAATGATACGTAGAAGCTTCGATATTTCATTTAATTAAATATTTTGTCAAAAAAATGCTTACGGCTTGGAAAAAGACGAAGTGTTAGCTTAAACTTCAAATTTCAATTGTATTTCTATTTAAGATTTAATAAAATTTAGGAAACTCAATTTTTATATAATTCCATAAAGGCAACATATAAGTGTATGCAATTATTTGAATATTCAGTGTATAAATATATCAATTCAGTATATGAATTATCAATTCAAGGTAATTAAGTTTTATTAACAAAAAAATTTACATCTAATCTTAAACAAATTTTTTAATAAAAATATTTTTAATTACATAAACAGCTTTGTTGTATAACTCATGTTTTATTAAAATTACAATATGTATCTAATAAAAAATAAACAGTAATTAAAGATTTTTTTTTTTTTTTAATTTTATGGTTGGATGATCAAATCGTAAATATGTATTTACATAATTTTTAAATATTAACATTATCAGAGTTAAAAAACAATTAAGCATAAACCAGATGTATAATATTAAATGTATATATTTCTAGAATAATATACTGTGCAGTACATATTGATTAATTGTGTCATGTAAATACATATATGTTATGAATATGTAAATACACATACAATTTTTATTTATGATTCTATCAAACAAATGTTGTTTCAGTTTGATTTATTTTTAATATGGATTTGAATATTGCATTATACTGATTTCTTGGAAGTTCATAACAAAAGCATATTTGTCATCACCTTTACATAAGTGTTAATTTTATAACTTATGGAAAAAATATTAATTACTTTGTTCCTAAGCTCCATGCCTTCCTATGAGTGGGAACAAACCTAGAACCATGGCCTGGCATTGAACGGGAAGATCGGGCTTCTAAAGATCCAGGAATGCCCAATGAATTTCTACTTGAAACTTTTAGATCCTCGGTGACTAAGTGCCGATGAGAATTGGAATCCCTTAAATTAGGCGATGACTTCATAGGTTCTAATTCAAGAGATAACCTGAAAATATTAATACAAATGAATCAAAACAGTTTTAATTTAATTCTATTTATAAAACATTAATTTACACATTATAAATACCACAAAATTTATAAATATTATTTCAAATGAACAGCGTCTTCATTCAAAGCTCAAATTTTTGTCATAATTTTTTTTTCAGTGTTCATAAAACTATTAAGTAATAAAAAAATACTTCTAATTATTTTGCAAATATTAAAGGATTAGCAAGGGTACAAAAAACTTTTCTTAATAAATCCTAGGAATTATGATTATATTTGAATGCTGTATTTTCATATTAACAATTACATTAAAACAAATTCAAAGACTAATAAAAGCTTACCTATTTAAAAATAAAATTTTCAAAGGATTTTTTCAATAAACATGCAATAAAAAATTCAGTTTGTATCATTATCTAGTTTTAATAAATAATTACTCACTTGTAATTCTCATCCTCTACAAATTTCTGGAGTTCATCAATGTATCGAACAGATCTTAAGTAATTCTGAACATGTGGCAATACTGGAAGATGATCTGTAAAACGAATTCAGGATATTTATGTACTTCTTAACTTATTTTAAAAATTATCTATAACATATTTTATTTTTTATTTTACTTAATTTTTATAAATATATTTGACGTATAATAAAATATATTCCTATTAAATAAATTTTGAATACAGAAAGTTATTTACCCCCATATTTTTCTTAATTATATAAAATATATTTTCACCTTTATCACTTTGCCTTTTCAATAAAAAAAAATAGTTATTTTTAAAAGCAGCAGAGAAATTAAACACTAAAAAAATTTAGTATTTGGAAAAAAAATTTAAATATATAACAAATTTTTCAACTATATTTTTAAAAAATAGAGTAAAAAACAGTCGTGATATTAATTAATATTTTAATTAAAAATTATTTTAAACACAAATGTAAAACAACATTTATTTTAAAATTCTTGATTTTTAATAAAGCTTTTTATTTTTTAAAGTCAAAAAAAAAAATTATACAAGGAAAAAAAAAAAACAGTTATAATACTAACCATATACTGATTGCTGATATTCAGCTATCAACCTAAGAATATTATTCATTTTCATTTGCCGATGATGGTTATCTAAGCCTTGAGTGGGTGGATGAGCAATATCAATGAACACTAAGTCCTTTAAAAACAAACCTAAATAAGAAAAGAATTTAATTTTTATTATCATAAATAAGCCTTATTATAATCACAATGAAGATAATTTTTAAACACATAAATATACAATTTTAAAGGAAAAAAATTTCTAAATGCAGATAAAAAAATTCATCTACTTTAAATCTGGAACTAGTCAAAAATATACTTATATTTCTATTAAACTATATTATTAAAAAACAACTTTATAGGTAAAACATTGAATTGAGAAACAGTTTTTGTTTTATTTTGATAATAAAAAGAAACAAACCTAAGTACGGTATACATGGAAGTTTGGTATTGGTCATATGATCTCTCAGTTTCTCAAAATTATTGGCATCAGAGAAGACATCAGCTAATTTATCAAAGGAGCTCTTTTCTTTTTTAGATAATTGCTAAATAAGAAAAGAGAAAAGTATTTTATTAATCAAATAAATTAAATTAAAACAATATTATTTTAAAAAAAAAAAAGGTACTTTTCTTTTTATAGCAGCCTTGGCACTTTTGAAAGAGCATTGACGAAAGGATTACATTCAAATCGTGTTTATGGCACTCTGATAGATGGAACTATGTATTTCGTATCTCTTACCTAATTTTTTAATACTTAGTCTGCCTTTAGCTATAAGGTATGTGTAATGTTTTCGACACACATTTAATATGATCCTGTACCTAGAATTACAGATTTCTATAAAAGCCAGCTTCAAATCTTTAACAATTATTGCATCTGCTAGATAAACAATAAATAATGACTATCACTTTAATTTGTTCCATCACTTGATCTGCCTTGGGCTTTTATCATATGAACCTTGCTTCCGTAATTGTCGTAAAGCAACATGCTTAGCCAGGTATAGCTACAGATGCAATTGTTCATAGTACAACATGAATGAGCAATCAGAAATTCTATCACTTAATCCTAGATTTCTTTTTATCAACATTATTATAAATACACTTATCCTTCACTCACCATTTAAAAATGAAAAGAATCATAAAAAAAGTTTTAGTTAATGTTTAGAAATATAAAAATACAAAAGTAATTTAGTAAAAAAAAATTTTTAATTTTACAAATGATGCAATATTTATCAGTTTATAAGAAATGAATTACACTGCCTTATAAAAGGTAAATTGTTTCATAGCATCGTTTCCACATGTTTATAATATTTAGTGACACATCGTCAGTCTGAATTACATTAATGGAACATACAATTGCCAAAACCATTACAAAAAAGGAAAGTACCTAAATGTCAAAATTGTTTATAAGTATAGAAAATTACTAATAATGGAAAAACTTATTCATATTTTATGAACAGATACAAACACTACAATTATTGAATAAATGTTTATAAATAATAAATACACCCACTTTAAAGTGTATTAATTGAACTTAATGGTTTTTAATTTATTTTATACTAAAATAATATAAGTAAAACAGCATTAAATATAAATGCCTTCAAATAAAACTTTAATACAACGAAATTAATAAATACTCTTTGCAATTCACTCAATGTGAAATCAAAGTAAAAATTATATCAGACAAATTTTAAGAAGATTAAGTCTTAAATCTTCAATGTGCTCAAAGCTATTACTTCAGAAATTTACAAAAGTGTGCAAAACTACAAAAGTTTTTATAAATGAATAAGAGAAAAGTATAAAGAGAAAATAGTAAATATATTATCAATTAAATATACAAATAATGAAATTTATGAAAATATAACAATATATGAATTAAAAGTAAAATATTTTGTCATAGTGCATACATATGTGAATTATTAAAATGTAAAGACAATACACGAAAAAGGATGGTTATACTTACCGACCAAGTATTTGATAGCCTAAAGATAGGTGCACTTTGTAAAGCTGAAATGATTGCAGATTCTGAATGTAAATTATTAATTTCATGCAATTTTTTAGCTACTTTGATAAAATGTGCTATGATATCTGCTCTGGCTTTCGGTGTTTGTCCAGAAAGAATTTCTTTAACAGCCCACAAACTAACCTAAAAATGTTTTAATTCAATTTAGATTTACAACATACATTAATAAATCTTCATTACTTTTGAATAAAAAAAAAAATGTAATTTTATATCTTACATGATTAAACCTTTGTGTGAATGCAACTACATTAGGAGCATATGTCATTTTTTCTTTTTTATTCCAACAGCAACTAGACAATTCCTGTAAAAACAAATTATTCTCTTATTTATTTTAATATATGATATGAATACAGTAAACTAAATATTTACAAAAACAAATTTTTAACTATAAGTGAATTTATAGATAAAGTTAAATACAGTCAAAAACTAATTTATAAATTTTTATTGATGAATTTATATACATATAATTTCTGAAGAATTCTCAAAATTATATATATAGAGTTTGAAAAGTAAATCTTTTCACTAGAAAAAATGCATGTTTTACAACCAAAATACAAAAAAAATAGATAATCATTTTAACTAAAAATAAATGCTTACCTCTGGTTGAATTTCTTTAAAAACTAGAAAATCCATTAATGTTAATTGGCTCTATAGGAAAGAAAGAAAATTTTTAAAAGCAATTCATAATCAACAGTTAGATGATAAATATGATTGAAAATAGAGAAATAAATTACAGCAAAATCTTCAGGAGCAACTTTTAAAACCGAGAATACAACAGCATCATAGCTTTTTTGATGCACTACGTCACCATTCCACCGTGTATCCAAAGATTCATGTGAATTGGAAATGCAATTGAAACTCTGAGAAATAAAACATGTTTTAACAATTTTATCAATCTAAAAGATATATTTAGCAAACAGACAGAGCAAGAACAAAATAAACAATATGGACAGAGAGAGAAAGAAAAGAAATTTTTTTTAAGATGTTCATTAAATTTTACATACTAAAAATTAAACAAAATGAGTTTTTTAATTGACTGCATTTTATAATACAGAAAATTCTGTAGAATTCAACACAACTAAACACAATTTGTAGTAAAAACAGCCATTCAAATAAATCAGACAATATAAATCAAATATTAACAACAAACAAATTAATTAAAAAAAATTACCCACACACAAATTAATTTTAATTCATTTGATAAAAAAGCTATAGATAGTTTTTTTCAATAATTTAATTACCTCATTCTTATTATATGAATTCATATTAGCACAAGCAATTTCAGTAGCTATTTCACAGTACTTCATTTTGTAAAGCTTTGTAAATCACAAAAGCATACAGCAGATATAAAAATTTCTTTGTACACACCTGAAATAAAAGAAAATTGAATTTAAGGAATAAAATAAATGCAAGTAAATAGTACGATATTATTTAAAATTTTTTTAGAAATACAGCAATGAAAAAAAAAACCCCACTAATTTTAAAATTAAAGTTCCAGAAATAAAATAAACAAAATATTAATTCAAGTATCATTTATCTATTTTGATAACATATCCAAAAAGTCTTTATAAAATAATAATAAATACTAAAACTTTTATTCTTTAATTGGGCATTTTATTTTCCAATTATATTTTGCCTAATTAATTTTTTTTTCTATATATTCTGAGAAATTTATGTAATTTTTTCACTTAGAAGCAAAGCAATTCAAAAAATGGATTGTTTGTGCTAATGAGAATTATTTTATGAAGAAACTTATTACTAACTTATTATAATTTAAAAATATGTAATCATGAAAATTAATTATCCTTGCAACATAAATGCAGTGTAAATTTGATTATTTTTGTTCCATTTAAACCTTAACATTTCAAAATCTCCATAAAAAAATTTTCAATTTACTATATTTTATAAATTAAATAGCCGAAAATTTTTAATTACAGTAATAGCTATGCATGTTAATTGCTATGCATATGTATGTTATTGCAATATACATATGTTACTATTTATAAACTTTAAAATTATAATTGAGAATTATTTTTCTAAGATCAAAGTTGAAAAAACTAATGTAAAATAATATTTACAAAATTGCATTTCCAAATCTTTTTGTAATTTACTCAAGTTGATATTATAAAAAAAATGCATCATATTTTAAATTTAATTTGATCTGCTTTTTTCCCAATAAGTATTTTATTTTGAACAAAATTAAAACGAATCAACCATGAAATACTTTTAAAAATACTATTCTGTAGTACAGTAAAAAGGAAAAAAATAATTTATTTTTGATTGAGAACAATTTTGAATTAATTACTGAATAATATTGGACAAATGAACAACAGATCTGTTTATTGAATTATAGAAAAATGTGAAAAATAATTTTAGAAATTTAGTACTACATTAAAATTACATGCATTACACATAAATGACAGTTTAAGTTTAAAATATGCACATGTAATAAAAAAAAATATTTTTTAATCAATCTTTTCATTTGGTACTTACATCATTAATAGTGACAAGAAAATGTTTTCAAACGAAATCTTGTAGTAAAAATTAGTCGTAACAATTTTTAAATTATCATCACAAATCCTCTAATAACAATAATATACATCCAACGATTTCATTTGACAATGAAGCAATTCTTGGAGAATGATATATATACTTAATATATTCTATTTATTTTGAACGCTTGTTGTTTTTCGTTTAAGCCATAATGAAGAAATACTTTTATTTTAAACGGTGGGACTGCAAGTTCCATCTAACGTCGTGCACTCACAAGTCACTTAATTTCATTTTAATTACGAAATGTTCTTGGACGTGTGGGTGTTTCAGTGATAAAAAAAATACGCATCTCTTCCCCCCTAGCGGAAACGCACGGCCTGCTGTTCCTGCTGCCAAGGTTACCGGTGAAAAAGAGAACCAAATGACGCCAAACGCGCCAAGGATACGTCAGTCTCAGTTGCAGTTAGTATTGCTCCAAGTTACGCATCCGAAATAATCGCTTACTTCATTGTTTTTCTTATGTGCTTTTAAAATTCTCACTAAAAAATAAACTTTAAAGGAATTTCGTTCCTTCATTATTAAGTAGGTTTAAAAATTTTAAGGTTTTAAGTTGGTGACAATTTTTAAAGTCTGATTAATCATTTATTTATTTTTTTAAAATTTAGATCAAACGCACAGATATAGAAATAAATATTTGTAATGTTATATTTTATTTGGATGTACATTGTAAATTTAATAAACACCAAATTCTTTTATTCTATTAAAATTTTACAGATTATTAACTCGGCTAAAAAATTTTTTTTTCTTGATATAATATTTACAAATATTTTTAGTTTAATTTATGAAACATAATAAAAATATATACACTATATAACTGCAAATTTGAATTTTTTGAAAAAAAAATTAATAAAATGAGTGAAAAAAAGTAGGCGAAAAACAGAAAATTATTTGTAAAAGACTAAAAATACCTATATCTTCATTTCAAAAAATAATTGATAAAAACATAGCTGAGTTGAATAATATTGGTACTAATAGTTTTTGAAACCTAAGCTTTTGTTGTAGAACTTTGGAGATTAACTTTCAATTTACTACAAAAACTAATATAACTTCATTGAAAAACGCATATTTAACTGTATAAACAAGAAAAAAATTATTTACAATTTATTTTTCCCAGAAAATATTGTAATAGTTCTATAAACCAGGCAAGTTTACAAAATTAACTGCTTCTGTTTTATTTATATTGATTGTTAATCATTAAAGAACATTTAACAAACCATTCAGCGGGTTCTTAAAAAATCATTAACATCTTCAGCAAGATATTTTGTATTTCTGCTTACTCAAGAATGGAAATATCGTTTATGCAAATGATATGCATTATGCAAATTATCGATAACGATATAAAATATATTACAGAAATATTTTTATGCAAACGATAAGCACACAAAGGTGTAAAAAAAAAAAAAAATGAAGTGATGTTTTGGTTTGTTGAATAATCAAGTATGATTTTAATTGAAATGCGAGATCATACAAAAGCAATAGGAGGGCATAGCTGGTACAAAATGAACCGGAAGAATATTCAATTTGTAAATGAGGGCATGGCTTGGTCAAATCCTATCATAGGCCCACATGCATTGAAAAAAACTATTTTTATCTTTCAAGAAACCATATTCAACTGACCAGTTGATTATTAGTAGAATATTCGTGTATGAAACAGAATTTCTTTAAGTTAATATTTCTTTTGAAATACTTAATTTTATATAATATGAATTAATTTTATAATTTTGTTTAAGATTAAGAATTTAAACAAGTGAAGAACAATCTAAAAAGAAATTTGTCCTAGCCCAATGAATATTATTAATGGCATTTGAAATGCATTATTATTAATAAAAAATAAAGTTCAGCTATGTTTGCATTTAATCACCACAGAAATTCGTTTTATGGTGTAAATAAACGTAATCAATAACATCATAAATTATATTTCTTCTATGTAATTCTGTGATAAATTTACGGGTTCGATTTTCGCTGCCATTTAATTAGAGCCATTTTAAATAATAAAATTGTTATATGTTTTGACAATATGTTCCACCAATAGTTGGGCTACCTTAGAGGGTGTTTTCCCAGATTTTACTACGTGTAACACATACTTTCATGAAAAATTTCTTAAGGCAAACTGAACTGTATTTTCTTTTTTTTCATTCTCTTAATACCATAGGTGGAAAAGCCTTCTTAACATAAAGTGACAAACAGCACGAAATATAATAAAATGCAATCGATTGAAAAAATGTTTATTATTGAAACTATAGCGCCACGATTCTACAGCATTAAATTTAACTCTATTTAAAAGACGTATTTCATCATTGGTGAAAATAAAAATAATTTAAAATAGGGAAGATTTAAGAAGCGCATATATATATATATATATATATATATGACATTTCCAGTGGTAACTATGTCTGACGGTTTAATGTTTCTTCCAAAATTCCATTAGCAGACAAGCTAATGCGACATAAGACGACTTTACGCAACCAGTCTATTTCTAAGTATATCAAAGACGGCAACTAATCGCATAGGTTTTCGATCTTTATGCTATGCTCACATATAAATACATTTAATCGGGGATTTTTAATTCTTCTTAAAAAACGAGTAGAAAATTGCTTCAACATAAATCCTCACATGGAATCCTTAATTGAATATATGAACTTTATTTTCGAAGGCGATTAACTTCCAGTACTTTAAAATAAACAAATATGATAAAGAATCAACAAAAATTTTCTTTTCCTCTTCTTATGGTGAACACTGAAAATGACAAGTACATATCCCCGTGTGGGTTCGGGTTAGAATAGCCCCACTGTAGCCGATGCATGTCGCAAAAGGCGACTAAACTGAGTACCCAGTGTCCGGAGTATAACCGGGAGGGGTAAAAAGTCAGACTTCCCCCTTTGGGTGCGCTATGTCTTTGAGCCGCAAGGTCATGGACAAAAAGCTGCATTTTTTACCCTTTTTCATGAACACGCATTCATGGACTTAATATAGATGTTGCTATCGACTAAGTGGGATAAGAAACAACTTGCATATGTTTAAGTATTTCATTACATGATAAAAGATAGGAAAAAAAAAAGTGTCAAAAGACTTCCGTGATTTCAAAGTAAAAGCGAACAATAAAACTGAAAATTGTTTACGTTGAATTGAACATTAGGATTCCGTTTAAACGGGGGCTTTTTGATTTGACTTCACAGTTCGAAAAATCAATGAACTGTTCATAGGTAATTTTGGCTCACACATTCTAGATACAAACTCGATTACATTTAATATTTTTTTTTTTTATGTAAAAATGAAACCTTCTATTAAAAATTTACTAGTCACTCCTAAAAAATAGAGAAATTATCAAATTTTAATAATACCTAATACGTTTTAATATGAATCTTTCCCTACTCCTCCTCATATCGAATGACAAACAAACAATATTCCGTCCCGGTCCTCCGCAGGAACAGCAATACTAAATGGTATAGAAACGTTTCCATTAAGTCCCAGAAAAATGGGATCGAGCGTTTGAACACTTGAATCTATACACACAGAATACAACGGAAAGGAAATTTGGATGTCTGTCACACCAAATTCATATTGAAATATATTTAGTATTATGGTGTTCTCGAATAGCTGGTACTTTATTATCTGCTACTATATAACAGTTATACAGGAATATAGGCGAGTGGATGGCTACATTGCACCCACACAGAGCTATCACAATTCACAACGAATACCTAAACGCATGGTGAGGTATGTTTAAATTCTCCTAGAGCGCAACGGCCTATCAAATTATCGTACTTATCTGGCATAAACAAGGAATTTTCGTTTCAACTTGGTCGTATTCACAGTTCTGAAACCCAAAAGACTATTCAGAAACCATTTGATTTCAATGAGCACTGATAGAAACTTAATCATCTTCGGTATTTTTTTATAGACTTTGTATTTTCAATAGATTTGGTTTGGTTTATCGCTCTACGGTCATCTTGTGCACACTTTAGGCTAAATAGACCGGGACCTACTGTTTAATGTGGATTCCGAACCACTCACAAACATCCATTCCACCGACAGGATTTTTATCAATAGAGCAGTTAATTACAAAATTAATGTTTATTCTTTAACTGAAATCACGGACAGGTTTTTTTTTTTTATTTTTCTGTATTTATAATTTTTTTTAAGCTGAACATAGAATACTTCATCATAAGTTCCACAAGTGAAGTTTACTATACTCATGTCGCTATGATGCCATGGATTTCTACTTACTTTTGTAAAGTAGATTAAATGTTAGTTTACTAAAATAAAAAGAAAACAAATGGAAGAAAGAAGAGCAATGACAGATAGTCTTCTTTTTCACAGATGAGTTCGAAAATTGATGAATGTCGTCAGCCATCTTCTATTTACAGTGGTCAGTGAAGCGTGCAAGAACAAACAAAGCCACCCAAGCAACTCGCCAAAGATTTCTATCGGCCTTATTTTGACGCTACACTGACTTTAGGGAATCCTTCCCTGATTATTCGACAACGAACTTCATCCTGCCTCAATTACCCGAGAGTGCATGATTGCGGTCAGTGATGTTGTCACACCAAGGTCATTTAAGTCAAAACTTTCATTGAAAGACACTTTCATCAGGAAACCTACATTAGTTTTAGCAGCAAATTGATGTTTAGATTTTTGAACAGATTCGAAGGAATTTTTTTGTTAAAATAAAATCAATATCCGAAAAAGGAACTAAATCTCTATTTATATATGTATATATATCGGGTCGTCCGGAAAGGCCGTGCTGATTTTCGGTAGGTGGCATAAAGAAAGGTCTTCATATATCAGAATGATTGAAAATAAATGACAAGCGTATATATTATAAAAGACTGTAATTCAGGTATAAATGGAAAAACGTTAGGTTAAGATACGTTAATTTTTGTCAATTGTATATGCCTTTCAATATGGATACAAAAATAGTGCACTATAGGCATTTAATGCTTTTCTTTGACCGGAAAGGCAAAAATACCATATTAGAAGCAAAATGATATGAGATATTTAATGCGAAGGTGTAGCTAAAAGTGGTTTTCTAGGTTTAAAGTTGGTGATTTCAACCTTGAAGATCAAGAACGACTGAGTAGGCCCTCCACACAAATGAAGATCAGATTCACTATTCACAAGCATTTTATGAAGCTTGGCTACACAAATCGTTTTGATGTATAGGTTCCCTTCGAATACACGGAAAGATAGTAAAAGTGAGGTGAAATAATTAAATCATTAATTTGGTCATATGTTACGCATGATTTTTCTATAATTACCAAAAATACCATAATTTTAATCTAATATATAGATTTTTATATATTTAATATAATACCATAATTTTTTATAATTATGATTAAGTTATTAAAGTAATTCGAAACAACATGATGAGCATATAAAGCATATTTATATAACGGATGAGCATATAAAGTACAATAGTTAAAATTTAAATTCAGCAGAATCAAATTTTAATTATATTAGAATATGTCTTGAATAGGGTATCTTAATTCAATTTTGCGCTTATATATTAATATTATTAGATTCGAACTGTTGTACTTCGAATATTCATTATTACTACAATGCAAAAGCCTTCCCTTATCTATCCATTTCACATTCCATTCACAAATTGACACTTGATTTATGAAATATATCATGTGCAATTATGATAACATTATCATGCATATTTTTAAATGAGTAATTCTGAACTTGCATAGCTGTTATTCTCGAAGTTGAAATACTTCAATTTCTTTTGACATCTATACGGGAAAAAAGATTTCCATTTATTTTTTTTCCAGAAACAGATTAAATATCCTAACTAACATGTTTTAATCTCAGCTCTATGCCATTGAAAAGGAACTTTACCGATAAGAAATTCGAAGTTTTACCTTCGAACGCAATTAAATTCTTTACGATTGAGATACTACATTAGCGTTCGTTTCAATGGATACACACTGAGGATAAACATGATAAAGTATTTACTACGTATCACACACAAAGATTAAATTCAAAATATTGCTGGTAGTTGATATTTTCAAGCGCAATTTATCTTTTTTATTTAATTTAATTTATATCTTATTTTCTAATGCGGAATTGGTGAAGACTTGACTATAAGCACATTGGTCATTGATATGGGATATTTGTTGACGATTCAGTGTTATATATGGCGATGGGGAAGGATCTCTATATAACATCCAACGGAAAGAAAAAGTATAATACCAAAAGGACAATTTATATATTTATTTTCTTGAATATAGCACTATTCAATAGCATGATTTATCGAACCTTTAGCATTAATATCATTTACTGAAGCACTTTATTAAGCGATAACCACTGAAGTGAGTCTCTCTGCGTTTTTACATTTCAGTAATAAACTCTTGAACTTCCTCGACTTCTTTGTTATTGTTTCTTAAACCACTTGGCTGACAGCAACATCTAGACCAAGTCCAAGAACCCACGTGGTCTCATGGAAGGAGGGAAAAGGGATGCAGCTTCTGTTGTGATGGTTTGGTTTGTCGCACTACGGTCATTTTTTGCACACTTCAGGTTAATTAGTTGGGACCTACAGTTTAACGTGGATTCGGACCACTAACAGACATCCATGCCACCGCCAGGATTCAAACCTGAAACCTGTGGTACCTAAGGCCCGAGTGCTAGCCAATTCGCCATTAGGCCGCCAGAGACTGCTGAAGAGAATATAAACATTAATTTGATTCTGGTAAGCGAAAAGGCGCAACAGAAATTGGTTTCATAAACCCCTCTTAAAGATTATTATATTTTTTTCCATTCTAATTGTTTTCATTGTGTTGTCTCATGAACGTATATAATGTAACATGACGTATAACATACATTAAGCTTTGTCCAATAAAATATCAAAATCACTTCGATGGCTAATTATTTGAGTCATGTTGTTCTACAAACCATAATACAACAGCACACATATATCAGTTCAAATAAATTATTCCAAATACGCGTTATTAAATCAGAATATTTTAAAATTTAAAAATATTTTAACTAAGGATAAGCAAATTCTGTTATAACAGTTGTACTTTTGCTGCTATAACATGTTAATAATCAACAACATGACTGACTTAAAAACCGCGGTAATTTTTCCTCCTTCCTAATTAAAATTGGGTCACAATTTATTTTTATCCAAATTAATAATTTAATAGGGGAAAAAAATCAATATACACGGATTTCACATGCCGCTTTACCATGACTAAATTCCAAGAATACTTGACAGAAAATCCACAAACAGGGGAAAAAAATTTTTTTCAGCTGAAAAATTTTCCTCCAAGATTAACGCGGAAAAATAACTATCGGAAATTCCATAAATCTCAATTCTACGCTTCACGTTCTTTGAATTTTTTCTCGCTTGTTTTCGCCTTTTGTCATCTGAAACGGAGCGGCAAAAATGCAATGCAGAACTCCTGACGTCATTCCAATCTTAACATCCTAGGCTGCTGTTCTTTCAGGTGCAAGAACAATGAGATGACAGGTGCAAAGACGAACGGTTTCGGTTATTGTGCGACTGGAGACAATGCTCATTCCAGAAAAAGAAACATCTGGAAACGAATGAAACACGATTCTCTGTTGTTTTAACAATGTGGAGAAATTCCGAAAAATAAAAGAGTGGCGAGCGACATTTATTTCAATAAGGTTTGTTACAAAATCACACCTTAAAATTAATTACAAGTTTTCCTTCTAATTTTATTAAGGCATCCCGATTATACATCTAGAGTTGTTGTTTTTAAATTCCTTCTATTAGCTCACACTCTCCCTATATATATATCTTGTTCAACTTTTCAATCGTTAATAAAACACTTTTTTATTCATCCACTCAAGTTCAAATGCATTTTTTTTTTTTTGAACTTGTAGTGGATGACACTTGATGTTAATACAGTTTTTTTTCAAATATTAATTCCTTCATTAAATTTAATTAATGAATTATATTTTTTTAGATTTAAGTTGCATGTATCTACCAACAGATGGCGCCAGATAAACTTAAAAAAATGAATGAAAATTATTTATAAAGGACTTCCTGCAATATAGTGAGAAAAAAAAGAAGGAATTGATTTAAAAATTTTTTTTTTTTTATATTACTTGTTTTATTTCAATGGCAGGTTACAATAAGCAATAAAATAAAAAGAACACAAGGAATATAAAACGAAGCAATGAGATGAGAAACGAATGAATGCAATAGCTATGAGAAACGAAGGAAATCACATAGTGACATGTTTAACCCATAAGGGCCCCTAGCCTCTCAGTAACGACCATACACAATAGAGGAAACAAGTGCAGTGCAGACAGGAAGGTGGGATGAACATGGGTGGGTAGGCATAAAATAATATCGAACAATTTCTTATTTTGCATTTTTTATTTGAACATTGTAGAATCGTAATGTATATTAAGCATTACTGTCTTTAACAAAAACTAAGAATTAATCCATAAATACTGATTAAAACTACTCGAAAAAAAAATTTTGCTTTAAGAAAATGTTGTTTAGAACTATCTTACTAGAAGAATGATTTTTCAGCATTTGTAAAATGTGAATAAATATTTGCAATTAAAAAAAAAAAAAAAAAAAAATTTTAAAGAAGGATTCATTTTAAAGCATAAACTACATAAAATTTTAACTCATTATTTCTGAAGATGAGAGAAAAAAAAAAAAAAGCCACCTTGGAAAAAGTTTCGAAAAATGAAATTGAGTATGAACAAAACATTAAAATTTTTAATATGAAATTGTCTTCAATATATCACCGAAATCAACTAACTTAACAATTGATATATTTCACAAATACAAGAATAAGAACACAAGACTAATGTTTTTTTTTTTTTTTTTTCAAAAAAACATGGGGGGGGTATGAAAATGGAACCCAAGATGACAGAACAGCACTTTACAAATGACGGCTCATCCTCCAAATCACTTAACGCATCGAAAAAAATTGGAAGAAAAGTAAAAGTCAGCATAAAGTTAATTACATACGACTCACTTTCCGTCGTCGAGTGGGTGTATAAGCTCCATTTTTCAGTGTCGCCCAGATGAATGCGGTCTTTTTCTGTTGACTACACTTGGAGGCTTTCAACCAGACGGGTGAGTATCGTAATGCGATTTGCTTGGCAGCAAAAGCGCGAGCACCGATAGGTACAAACTCTTCTTCTTTTCCTCCTTTTCGGTAGGTGGAACGAGCTGTATCCGGCACCCTTTGAACTTGGTAGACCGAACTGAATCTGCTTTCAGGGAAACACGATACGATTGCATAATACGGAAAAAGAAAAAAAAAAAATGCTACGGTCAGCAGCGTAATATGTTCGTTTTTCAATAACATATTTGTTTTCCGAATGTTTTTGTGAAAGCTGTGGTCTTGAACAGGAGACGTATACGCGCTCGTGCAAATCTGAAATCAGCACGATGAAATGCGTTCTTGAATATTATGTAGTTTTATCCAAAGTGATAATTTTGATGATAAATAAAAGTTTATATATTTTTACTTCCTAGTCCATTCAATGCTTGACTTGTAGTAAATTAGCGTGCCGGTGGGCTCAGTTTCCAATAATCTGCTGCGTCCATTGGAATCGTGTGTGTAATTCTAAGGGTTTTGCAGTGTGGGATGGACAACCGGCGAGTATCTACTCATGGATGGAGGGAAAGGGAAAGCTTCTGTTGTGATGGAGTACCCGTAGGTAGAAGATTGACTTGGCTCCGTGTCGCTGAAGAAGGTGGGTAGTGTTTTCCGGTAGAACTTTTAGAGGGACCTACCCCGCATCCCCTCGAGTATGGGAGAAAACCCGGAAAAATTCCCACCAGTCAGTCCAACTAAGGAGGAGCCTGAATGGCCGAGTACGTAGTGCTCTGGCGGTCGGTGCCACAGGTTTCGAGTTCGAGTCCCGGCGGTGCCATAGATGTTTGTAGTGGTTCGGAATCCACTTTAAGCCGTAGGTCCCGGCCCCATATGACTGTAAGAACTTCACGGAGCCCAGTCAGACTTCTCTCACCCACATCATTTCCAAATTGTAAAGGGGCAAAGCAGCTCTAGGCACAGTAATGTGGTGTGGTGTGGTGTAGTAGTAGAAACTCGACTAACGAGGCAAGATGAACATCACAAACGCCCTCCGAGTCCCCCTCGTTTTTGAAACAGTTTCTACAACAAAGCCGCTAGCGGATAGAATTTCATAGAAAAGAAACGATACAGAAAAGAAACAACAATAGTAAAAACAAAATATTGTATCATTAAAAGGGATGAACGCGAGTTGAACTACATAATGTAAACAAATTACAATACATCATACAACTTTTAAAAATAGTTATTTCTTTTACTCTTACAATGAAGTAAATTAAAAAATTTTCATCATTATCTGATATGTAATTCATAATTTTTATTGGATTTCAAATGCACTTTAGAAAGACGAAAAGAACGTTGAGAAGAAAACAACCTCCACCCCGAAAAAAAATGAAAAAAACATTGCTCGAGTCTAAATTTTAAAAAATATAATTGCTAACTCAGTTTTGAGAATGTATCACAATATGAAAAGTATTTAATTTAAATAAAATGATTAATAATTTTTTTCACAGCATTAATATACAGGGCCCTTTTATGTTCATTTTAAAACATGTTCCTCAAACAATTCGCGAATTTTATATCTTTCTTCCGGTTTGGTTTGTAGCTCTACGGTAATTTAGCGCACACTTTGGGCTGATTAGACCGGGACCTATAGTTTAACGTGGATTCCGAACCACCAACAACCATCCATGCCACTGCCAGGATTCGAACCTAAAGCCTGTGGTACCAAAGGCCAGAGTGCTAACCAATTGACCATCAGGCTGCTCTGTTTCTTGAGGGGAAAAAACATTTCATTCTAAATAAATCTTAACATGTTTTATACTTTTTACAATACAATTAATTCGATGAAAGAAAAAAAAAAATCGAAAACCATCAATTCTATCTTTTTAAAATAATTTTAAAGTTTACTTTTATTTCCATTAATTAGCAAGTAATGGTGAAATAAAAAAAAAAAGCAAAGGTAAATCTGCAGAAATGATTTCTCTAAATTCAACAAAAATGCCTTGAACACATAAATAAATGTGCGAAGAATTGTGATAATTTTGAAACAGATGCCAAACCAACAAACAGCTGTCGTTTTGAAAACGTCAGCTTCAAAAAGCACCTGCCGTTTTTGAACTGTCGTGAGTACGAAGAGAGAAAAAAAAATTTTTTAAAACATGCTCCATGACTTCTGCATGGCACGCTCCAAGCGAACTTCTACGGAATTGACTTTTTTTTTTTTTAAACTACTTTCAATGAATTGTTATAATTTAGTAGAAAAGTAAATAAAGGAATTTTTTTTTTAATTCACATCGTTACTTGTTCACACATCGATGAATTCAATTAAATATGAATTTTCAGGCAATGCACTCCATATAATTTCACTTGTTTATTCTTATTTGAAGATTTAAAAAAAATTTTTGTAAGGAACACTGGCAACGCTTAAATTTTATATTTTATTAGGGAATGATAATATAATTAATTTGTTTTAATAATTAAACTAATATATTTTTAAAATTTAATACTCTGTACATTTAATAGCAAAGTAAAAGTTTCAACTAAAAGCATTAAAAGGCACAGTTGCATCACTTTACCTTTGTAAACTGTTTTTAAATATGTAACTGTATGTATGACGGTTTCGTATAAATTCGATTCGTAAAAAGAAATTCAAATCGATTGCATATAAATTCGATTAGTGAAAAGAAATTCAAATCAATTGCATATAAATTCGATTAGTGAAAAGAAATTCAAATAGATTGAATATAAATTGGAAATTTGCATTTTTAATATAATATAGCCTGATTAATAGGTAACGCGTTCAATTTCCAATTGAGTGAGAGAGTGAGTTCAACGAAGACGTGTCCATGAAAGGGATGGGCACGATAAATCTGAAAGTTCGAATGTCTTTGCGTTATATTAGAAGAGGAGGGTTTGTATCAGCTTCTGGAGGTTTTTATTTGAAATTAAATATACACTATAGCTAAGGGTAACTTTGTATTTGCTATTTATCAAGGTCATTCTCCATTGGAATGGTAAAGTCAAATGAATGGCATTTGAAAAAAGAAAATTTTGTAATAAATTTTTAATGATGTAGCAATGGCATTATAATATATTGAAAGCTATATATAGATGCATTGCCATGATAACTATATTAAATGCGATTGTCTTTTTAACATTAACCAAATGAAATTGAGTGCTTAAAAATGTGAACGTGACTTGTATTTTATGTTTATGGCGAATAAAATCGATAAGTGAGTCAATTCGAGTAAAATAAAGGAAAAAATTCTTGGCATAAATGGAATAACTTCCACCAATTAAAACCACAAGGTTTTAGAACTCCACATAAAAAAAAGGCATACCATTTTAAAAAAATGAACGTTTCATAGTAGTTAATGAATGTTTTGATCTCGATATATTTTTATTGATACTAAAAATGCTGACAGTTGTAATCACGTGCATGGAAGAAGTGTCTGGTCAGTAAAAGAACGATACGGCGACCGTTAAATGTAAGAGAAAAGACGCACTGCTTTATTTATTGATTTTCGCGTTCTTCTGATTCATAGTGCTTTAGTGCAAAAGGCAATTTTTTTTAAAGTTCTTATGTCACGCATCATTTTGCTTTATAAATACTAACGTCAGAAGTTACCACAATAAAAATTATTTTATTTTATGTTCCACTCGCGTACCCATAGTAGGGCGTGCTAGTTGAGATATTAGGGGGATAAGAGTTCAATTCTCGTTGGAAGATAGGGTTGCAAAGAAACTACTTTAAAAAACAGAATCAGACTAGATAACGAAGTGTTTCGCATCTATAATCGCACTGTTTGGTTGCAGTATTGAAGTTTTTGATAATGCAAGGTTTGGTTTGAGGTTCTACGGTCATTTTGTGCACACTTTAGGCTAATTAGACCGAAACATACAATTAAACGTGGATTCCAAACCATTAACAAACATCCATGCCATCGCCAGGATTTGAACCTGAATCTTGTGGTACCAAAGGTCACGGCACTTTCTAATTGGCCATGAGATTATGCGGTGAAGAGCGTTATAAATATACCTCCTTATACAATGTTTTTTTAGAAGGTATTCCGCTATCCTACCATTACAGGAATAACTTTTAACCACTGAAATAATGTTAACCCATCATAAAAGGTTGTTGTTACTAATCTCCCTGCTACAGGAAAACCTACACTAAGTCCAAACGACGTTGTCGCAGGCAACTGGTCCATGGCTAAGGGTAATATGTAGCTTCACTTTAACGAGGAACCACGAAGGCTGAAGACTGACTAAAGACGCTCTATGATCATATTAGACCGGCAGCTACGACTTAAAGTAGATTCCGAACCACTACAAACATCCATGGCACCGCCGGGACTCAAACACGAAACTTGTGGCACCCAGAGCTAGGGCGCTAGACAATCGGCCATTCAGGCCCTTATGAAAAGGAAAATTAATTTAGCTATTTCTTTTCTAACTTTGTCACATTTATGGGTGCTATTGAAAATGCAGAAAACAACCAGGATGCGGCCTGATGGTCAATTGGCTAGTACTTTGGCCTTTGGTACCTCAAACTTCAGATTCGTATCCTGGCGGTGGCATGGATGTTTTGTGAGTGGTTCGGAATTCACGTTAAATTGTAGGTCCCGGTCTAAATAACTCACACAAAATAACCGTAGAGCGACAAACCAAACCAATCGAACACAGAGAGGACATTCCTGCCTAAAGATTTGTGCCCATTCCAGGCTTCACTTGTCGAGTTTCTTATTCACCATCTACCCAATTTCGAAAGAAATTCAATGAGCTATCCACCAGACGCCTAATTTTCTATAACTAGACGTAACTAACTTATTCCGCACAGTTGTTGATTTTCAAGTGATTAAAATCTGGTTCATGGCACAAACCCAGTGATGAATATTTGTTTTGGGGCGTTTGTCAACAACAGATGAAAGACCGATTACAAGGCAAACCCCTATGAGCGCCAGACGATCCCGCCTGCATCTGAAGTTCATTAGGTCCAATTAAACAATAGCGTTTAATCTGCGCCTTGGCACCGTGAGAGATGAAATGAGCCGCGTTCTGAGCCGTTGACCCAATAACTGGAGCGGCGCTTTTGATAGTAATCGCGCCAAAGCTGTTTCAATACAGACAGAATTCAATAAGTTCCATCAACAGTCGAACGATCAGATAAGATTGGATTCATTCGATATGGATCAGCATGCGGCCGCTGCGAACCGCTTTTATCAAGTTAATAATCCAAAAGCCACAGATCATATCACGGGGTTTTCATTGTTTAATTTAAGTCACTCATCAATAGCCATTTCAATCATTCTGTCCAGCAGAAAGTATATATTTGTTGATTAGATACCGGTCTAATTATCCTATGTTGTGTACAATTCTAATAATTAAAATAAAATTTACGCAATAAATATTGCATTTTGAATCGCTCAAAAACATTTACTTCCGAAATATGTTTCGCATAAATAATTTTTCGAAATTTATGAATGCTCACCAATCCTCGTGGTTTTTGGCATCCTGATGGTCAATTGGCTACTACTCTGGCTTTTGGTACCACGGCTTCAGGTTCGAATCCTGGCTGTGGCATAGATGTTTGCGAGTGGTTCGAAATCCAAGTTAAATTGTAGGTTCCGGTCTAATTAGCCTAGTGTGTGCAAAAAATGACCGTAGAGCGTCAAACTAAACTCATAGTTTTCGTTACATCAAGCACTTTAATGAATGATGCTAGTATTAAAATTTGATGAATATTAGTGTTGATTGGTGTATTATTAAAAGCACCATTTTCAATGATAAATTCAAAACGAAACTGAAATAAATTATTTAAGATTTTTATTCGTCATTGATTATAAGTGCGTTTTTAGTTTCGAAGTTCACAGTGTCGAGCAATTAGTTAGCAGTTAAAGAGAATCTTAAACGAGTTATAAATTTTGCTTGATGAAATGAAAGTTATTGTGTTTCAGATTTTGAACCATTAACGAATATGTATAGCAGAAGGGGTAAAAGTCTCTTTGGAAATTTTTTAACAAATGACCATACTTTGAAATATTGAAATTCAATTAAATGCAGAAATATTTTGTCCCATTGATACACATCAAGGAATTTAGTTTGAGTATATAATACTTCGGGAAGTGGCTAAACGTTCTTGCGCTCGGTACCACAGGTTTCGGGTTCGGTTCCAGAGTGGCATGTTGGGAAGTGGAATCTAAACGTTCTTGCGCGTCGTTGTGGGGTACCACTCGTTTCGTGTTCGATTCAAGCAGTGCCATGCATGCTTGAGTAATTCGGTATAGCCACTTTTAACAGTAAGTAACCTCTGTATTGGTCTAATAGGATCGTGAACTTTAGCGTTGTTTCTAAAAATATATAATGTTAAATCGCAAAAAAAAAAAAATTTAGTCTTTTTAACCAGACTTAATAAATAAAAATCAGACGAATAAATAATAGCGAACTAAAAACTTAAGGCTTCATCTGTGATCATTTATATTCGTACAACGAAGAAGAGTTGAATAACTTACGCAACGGAGAATTCAGGATCATCACATGGGAAGTTCCCGATAGTGGGAAAATCTTGAGAAACGCCATTTCCACATTGCAGAAATAAACTCTCCAAGAGACCTTGAACATTATCTAATGTTTTTTTTATTTAGATAATATCGGTATTCGCGTCCTTTTCCGCATATCGATTCATATAATTGAAATGATTCACGAAAATTGTTGTAATAGCTTCAATCTTCTATAATACACACTGTTCATCAGAGCGTAACTGAACAAAAAGTTATTCCAGTAACCACTATGCATTTTTATTTTTAACTCCATAATTCGTTTTTATAAAAAGATTGTTAGCTTTTTTTTTTACCATATTTTTTTACGCCTTTTGTAATAAAATATAGAAAATTTCGGAAATATTATGCCATGTGAATTGGAACTATTCTATTTAAATTCTATTCTTGAACAAAAACTATTCTTTTTAATTGATTGCATTATGAATAACCCGAAATCATTTTCCTTTAATTGTTTAGCTTATTGGGTTAAAATAATTATTTTTATTTTTATTAATATAAGACAAAAAATATCTTATTGAGTTTAAAAATATGTTGTACCTATGGCTTTATTAGAACACAATCCATACAAATTTAGTCACTTACTATAGACACAAAAGAACATAAAAACAAATCAAACTTACAAAGGAAAAAGACCAGACATTCTTAACAAAAACGACCAAAATGGCTTAAAAACAGTTAAAAACAAGTTAACTGTTCTAAAGATAAAAATATAAAAAGCTAGATTGTTTAAGTTTGTCCTCTACTGTCATTTTTTGCACAATTATACCAGGATCAACAGTTTAACGTGGATTCCGAACCACTAACAAACATCAATGCCAACGACTCGAACCTGAAGCCTGAGGTTTCAAAGGGCAAAGCACTAGGCCATCAGGCTACAAAAAGCTAAAAGCATCATACTAAAAGTCCGCGCGAATCAGGACATGCTTTTTCTGACCCTCCATTAAAGAGTACACAAATCACCATTCTGTTGTAAATTAGAGTCCAGTCCTGAGCAAACAAGTAGTTGGGCCTCATTCCTTTTCTCTGCCTTACATAAAATACATGGAGTTCATGACGTTAGTTAAAATATATTATAAATGAATTTTTGAGAGAATGTCTTAAAAGATACAGAAAGAACTTAAAATATGAACAAAATGTATTCACTCTATATGACTGCAATGATTTGATTTAAAATCAAAGCTTTTATCCGGATAAGTTAGTACTTAAAAAACAGTCAGTATTTACTTGGTGTATCTTTTCATATTTATCGTATTTTCATCAATAGCCGTCTTTACGATTCAAATTATTCTATTTGAATAATTCAAACGATAAGCTGACCTTGGTCGATTTTTCACTTCACAGCATTCACAAATTATGTTTTCGATCGAAAATTATTCAATTTGAGAGTTTTTTTTTTTTTTTTTTTTATGAGTTCTTAGTCTCATTCATGTATGAATACTTATTATTTTCACAATACTCTCCAAAATCATTCGAAAGTCCCAGATAAAAACTTGTTTACCAGGAGTTGATTATACAAAATAAATGCTACATATCACATTTATTTTTTACGAGAGACTTGTGAACTAAAAATCGCTCAGCATGACAAAGCCCAATATTTCCTCCCTGTTGCAACTCTAATTTCCAAAAATAGGTCTTAGAGCATAAATGCACAAACCGCAGCCCACATGTGGCCCACCGCTGATGCCTCTCACTATGTGTTATTTTTAACATTAAGTCACGCACTACGTAAGATTTTTTTTAAAGTGCAAAAGACGTTTAGTAATTCATGTTTTTTTTTCCCCGCCAACATTTTTATAATTTTCAAAACAATTAAACCTTTGCTGAATTCATTTAACAACCTTTTCCCCATTTGCGTCTTACAGAACATCCAAATCTATACAGTATAAAAGTTTGGTTTGTCGCTCTATGGTAATTTTTGCACACTTTGGGCTAATTAGACCGTGACCTATATTTTAACGTGGATTTTGAACCACTAACAAACATCCATTCCACCGCCAGGATTCGAACCTGAAGCCCGTGGAATCAAAGAGGAGAAATAACAGTTTATAATGACCAGCGGATAAAAAAAAAAAATTTCGATAAACTCTTAAAATACATTTTTAATCTGCCTCTGCCATTTTTTCTTTTTTTAATCGTTTAATGTTTTAGTATGCCTAACGACTTTCAATTGGGTCACTGTAACTTACACATTTCACATGTAATACATATTTCGGATCTTAAATAAATTTATTTTCGAATTTATTTATTTATATTTTTATTTATTTATTTTTTTCTGAGAAAAATTAAGAAGTAGATAAAAATTTATGCATAGCGAACTCATTGAGTAATTGAAAAGGATTGTAATTCTGATCGTGTTTATCCATCTCTCCTCTTTTCCGATTTATTTTTGTGCTTTAATTTTTCTGCAGCTTTATATATAAATATTAGTTTATTTAATTTTATCTTTTATTGCTATTTTCGCATAAGACACAAAGAAAGTGGACGGATCTTGGTCTAAAGGAGTATGGCTCCTTGTTTTGGTGGATAACTAAACTCGCCATTTTAGACTTAACTGACGAATGTATCTCCCTCCATCCACAAGCATAAAAAAGTTAGAAAAAAGTCAAGAAGAGTTAAAGAAGGAGTACCTGCCCGTCTGGAAAACAACAAGGAACAGCCATTACTAATTGTCTTCTTTTGCTGCATGTTTAGGATGTAGGTCGCTGCACTCTGGTGGAGAGCAACAGGAATAATAATAGTATGAATCACTTAAGAGGGAATAGAATTGTGGAGAGAGAGAAAAAAAAATCATACTAAAAGACTGTATAAATAAATAAAAGGAGAAAAGCCACAGGAGAATTTGCTACTGCAGCAGACAAAGAGGCGAACAAGTAGAACGTGAAATTTTTTGAATCACACCCCAAAAACCCTCGTGACCGTCCAGAGGTCTTATAAGCACACAAGGAAATAAACTGCTATCTATTGACTCAACAATCGTTTCAAACGTACAACAGCTATTCCGTTTCCATTAGTACACCGACAACAAATTTAAGATTTCAGAGACACAGAATTATATAATTGTTAGTAATTACAGAAAAAAAGAGAAAATATGTAAATGGATAATATTCGAATATATATTGTTCAATCATGATATATCATTCGTGAATTTATTAATCATGAATTTATCATTTTTAATTAAGCCTCATTTATTAGATAAATAAAACGTTTGAAAATATTAAATGTAGTCGAATACAAATAATATTTTTTTAAAGATTTCAGAAAATGTAAATACTAATGGTACAATTCAGAATAAGAAATGCAAATAAATATTATAAATTAAAAATGACAAATTTCTTAATAAGATACATTAAAAACATGATACATGAGACAGAAGATTTCATGTCTCATATTGGATGATATCAAACATGAAATTTTCACGATTCACAATCGATGTCAATTGAAGACTTCATGTCTAATATTATCCAATACATAATAAAAATTTATCGCGAATTTTAATCTGTAATTAAAAAAAAAACCAACTAAGCTATAAAAAAAAAGAATTTTTACAAGTTGAATTAAATGTGAGAAATATACAAAAAAGAAATATAAAGTCAAAAATTTATTTTATAATTAATTTCTAAACTGAAGCTTCAACTTTTGCGTTTAAGTGTTGATAAATAATTCAAGACAGAAAAGAGGGAAATTCAACAAATAAAATATTCGACTGGGAAAATAAAAGAATCAAGGAGAAATGCAGATTTTATTCAAGTAGAGCTTGTGCAGTATTTTCAGCCTGATCTTGACCTTATGATATGCAGATTTGCTATTAATAAAAATATTTGATTCGTAGATTACATCCACAAAACTTATTACAAAAATCATTTCTATTATTACTTTTAATGCCATTGAATTATTCTAAGAAGTGAAAAACGGTAAGAAAATCCTTTTTATCAAATTTCATAAATTATAGCAAAAGCAAAAAATTAAAAATTATTAAAACAAAAAGAAATATATACATAAATTGAAGCAAAATATCACGAGATGCACCTATTATACATTTAAATTTCACTCGTATTTATATAAATAGTATTTATTAGCGATTTCTCATAGAACATTTTATGTGTCTTTGTATTCATGCCAGAATTCGATATAAAAAAAGTTTAGCTTAGTATTTTTCCACCAACTATATATTTTTTAATAATATGAATAATATCTTTCCTAAAATAAATTTTATAAGCCATGTTATTTCAAAATTTAGAACGTTAAAACTGATTTAAATTCCCAGGTAAATTATTCTTTTTTGATTACAAATTAACTTGTTTGAAAATATATTTAACACAAAAAATGTGGAACGTTTAAAGACTACATTCAAAATGTATATCTAGTTAGTAATTCTAAACAACTAGTCAACAACTCAACTCAGTAAACAAAAATAAACATCTGGTGTGTGTGTGTATCTTTAAACCTAGTTTCATCTTTTTGTTTTTATTCGCAGGAATTAAGGTCAATGGAGAAGATCTTTAATAGAACAAACATTCTTTCACACCCATATTCCATGACCTGCACACAACCAAGCATAAGTTCATCGCTCCTCTTCAAGCTGGAATAGGTACCGGAAAGAACTGTCAAGCTTGTCTTCATGGCTGTTTCCAATGTGAAGACGACGACGACCGGCAGTCGAGACACGCAGTTGGCAGCTGTTTCAAATGCTGATTCCGAAGAAGCATGCCAGAAATTAATGGGCCAGAGATAAAACAAACTTTTAAATATAGAAATCTGGAACAGGCACGTGAGGAGCCCGGAGCGCGCACTGATGCTAGATTTACTACTCCCATTAATGGGTCAAGTTTGACGATGCCTTCTGACGCTCCTCAGAACGAACATCAACTGATTTGAAGTTCAGGGATGCTCAACTTCTCAGGCTAAACTGGTTCAAGCAGTCTGCTTCTCCCTTTCTATTCTTTGTTTGCCTTAGCGAGGCTCTTTTTCTTAAGGTCAGGGTTTAAAAACACGGAGCCAATAGTGGTGTCTCGAGCCACAACATTTTTTTTTTCTTCTTTCCTTGGCAAGAAAAGATTCGTCTACTCTTAAAGCGGATCCAGACATCTTTTACAGAAAATGTAGATGTGAGTGTATATATATATATATTTGGTACGTACATATATACCAAAAATATATATGGGGTATATGTTTATATTGGTTATATATATATATGAAGCTGAGAAAATCACCTCGAAAATCAAAATCAGTTGCACAAAGTATTCCACGAAACTTAAAAATATACATTTTTTTTTTAAAATTTCTAACTAACTAATCTTTGTTAAGATCCCAATTGTTAGATAAATAAAATCGTTCTTATCTTCAAATCGAACTTCAATTTTTTTTTTTTTAATGAAAAACAAATCTTTTTTTTTCTCATAATGAACTGTGTAATCCTTTATATTTGACTGTTAAATACAAAAATAAACAATTTGTTTGCAAAATAAAAATCCAACTGTGAGAAGTGATGAGTTTATGTCTGGAAGAGGCAGGTCATGGAGTATGGACGTGAAAGAACGTTCTATTAAAGATCTTCTATAATGACCTTAATTCATCCGAATAGAAACAAAGATGAAACTGGGCTTAAAGATATTGGCAATATGAAATAATCCATTTTCGATGAAGTTACAGCACTTCAACAATTAAGAAAATTTCAAATACCATAAAATGATACTAAACGACTTATGAGAAATAACCTATTTAGCAATATTGTTATAAAAATATAGATTAGCAAATTCTGAGATAAATTCCAAAGGTCTAAAAAGTGAAACATTCTTAGGAATTAAGATCTACCAGATTCATATATATTCACATCCTAAGAATGTTTAGATCGAATTCAAGTTTGCAAGATATTTTAAATATAACATTCATTATGTTTATTACGATGAAATTTATATACGAAAAACATAATTAAGGGCGTGAATGGCAGAATGTCTAGCGCTCTGGTGCTACAGATTTCGGATTCGAGTCCCGGCGGTGTAGAGCATCACGGAGCCAAGGCAAACTTTTGCCTACGGATGCTCCATCACAACAGAAGCTGCTCTCCCCTCTTTCCCTCCTTCCATGAGTCCATACGGGTTCGTGGGCTTAGTCTAGATTACCAAGTGGGATAAGAAACAACAACAAACATAATTAAGTTTTCTAAATAAGAAATTAATTCAAATTAAAGAGTTATAAGAAAGGGTGTAACATTTAATTTTAACATTAATTCCTAGAATTTTTGAAAAACGTATTATTTTCTATAAAATAGTCGGGTTTGATTTAGTTTGTCGCTCTACGGTCATTTTTGTATACTTTAGGCTAATTAGGCTGGGACCTACAGTTTTAACGTTGATTCCGATCCATGCCATAGCCAGGATTCGAACCTGAAGCCTGTGGTACCAAAGATCGAATCGGGAGTCAGAATTTTAAATCTAACTCCCCACCTCTGGTGATAAGTATTAATTACTATGTTTTTTAAAATATTACTACAACTCACCTTCAATAAAGTAACATAATAAACTAAAAATAATTTTACTTTTGAGAACTGCATAAAAATACAGATTTCATTAAATAATACAAATACATTCTTAAAATTTATACTTACAAACTATATTGCCATAGATAATTTTTAAAATTTCGATGCAGCCCCTTCCTAATAACTTCCAACAACTCCATTATCCATTTGATATCTGACAAACTGTAATTATATTTGAAGTGCGACTTATAGGGTGTATTAAATTATCCAACTTCGTTAAGCAATCCCACGAGGCCATCGGACTATCTTATCAGCACAGTAATGGTGTGTTATCTGATAACCTCTGCAGCTCAATTGATAATTCGATTTTGCAATAGATTACGAGACCAACAACTGCATTCTTAATCTAAACAGATATCAAATTATAGCAAGATTAGCTTACATTATTTTTATATAGCAATTACTCAAATCATATAAAATTACTTTGAAAACGTAACGTAAAAAAAAAAAAAGTGTTTCATCCACTTGCAGTTTCTCATTATTATTAATGACATATTATGTAATGAAGATAAAGGTTTAGTTTTGGCAAGGCTTACCAAGGAAATTTTTCACTGAGAAACATCCAACACAATTGTTGGAAGTGGTTCATTCGTACTACACGTACGTGAAAATCGTCACTTTGTTTGCAAACTTTGATTTAATTGTATATTGATGTTAAATTTCAAAGGCAATTGCCCTCTTCAAATTGTTTTTACACATCTGATTTGTAATCAGTTTTTTTCTTCTTCTAAAACCGATTCTTTAAGGAGAGCCAAGATAAAAAAAAATTTTTTTTAATGCCTAGTAAAATTGAAAAATATTTTCTCTGACAGCATAATTGTAGCAGATTCAGTGCCATTTAAATGGCACTGCGGTAAGCTTTCCCCAATGCACGCACACGAAGAAAATGATCACAAAAGTTAAAGAAGGTTTGGTGTGACCGCTCTATGGTAATTTTTGCAGACCAGAACCTACAGTTTAAGGTAGATTCCGAACCATTCACAAACATCCAGGCCAAAGCCAGGATTCGAACCTGAAGCTTATGGTATAAACGGCCAGAGCGCCAGCCAATTGCCTTTAAAGAAGGAATGGCTTTTTGTCTTTCTAGAATACTTTGTAGTAAAAGTTTATATTTGCGTTATATGTGAGGAAAAGCTGGAAAATACCTAAGCGGCCTATCAGACGACAGCACAGCGAATCGCATGACAATATATCATTTTAGATGACCTTAGTTAAATCCGATGGAAATCAAATATATAACAGGTCTCTCTGAATTATGATCCAACTCTAGACGATACCCCATCTCAGCCAATGGTAATTACAAATATATATCCCTCTGAGAATAACAGTGATCCAAGTTCAGACGTAGCTCCATTGCGGTCCGTGGTAATTACAAATGTGTAATAAATCCCTTTGAAGAAAGACGATAAAACTCAGATGTCGCCCCATCGCGACCAGTGTTAATTACTAATGTGTAATATTTTGTAATTATAATTAATCATTTTTCTTATAATTGATCATTAATCATTCTTCTTATAATTAATTATTCTCTAAAAACGCTGATCGAACTTCAGACGTCGTTCCATTGCTGTCGCGTTATAATTACTGCTTTTAGAAACGGGCAGACACGATGACAATTGGCACATGTGTGAACATCTCGTATTGACAGTCACGCATCTAAAATTGAAATTGAAGTGAGAATTTTCTTTTTCCGTTATGAATATACAAAGGCGGCGCAGTTACCTTGGGTAGTCTAGCTAAAAGATGATACTTTGTTTCTTATACCACTTGGCAGACAGCAATATCTAGACCAAGTCCAAGAACCCGTGTGGTCTCAGGAGGGAAGAAAGGGGGAGGCAGCTCCTGTTGTGATGGAGCATCCGTAGGTAAAAGTCTGACTTTGTTCTGTGACGCTAATTTTTTACGAGGTAAAATTGTCAGCATTAGGCCCAACAGTCATATTAGACTAAAACTTACGACTTAAAGTGGGTTCCGAACTACTACAAACATCACGGCACTGCCGGGACTCGAACCCGAAACCTGTGGCACCGAGCGCCAGTCACTCGGCCATCAGGCCCCGTGGTGATAATTTATTTCTATCCATCAGATTGTTCAACGTATATATAATGTGCAACACAAGAGAGGCCCAGGGTTCATGGCAGGGAGGGAACGACTGACGTTCTAAATGTCCGAGACACGTTTGACAATCATTTATAATTAGATTTCAAAAATTATTGAGAACTATAAAATCGCATTCTTAATTATTAATTTATCCAATGTATATTTAGAAATGAAATGCTATTACTGTTTAAATACCCATTTTTTTTTTTTTTTTGGAGGGTTGAAAAATATTACATCGAAATCGAATGAACTAATTTTATTCAGAATTCGTCTAAGCACATAATTTGAATAATAGTAGTAACAATGAGTAATTATAAATATAATCATAGTTTACACGAAAAGTATGGGCAGAATATGCTGGATGAAGTAGACTTTTTTTTTTTTTTTTTTTTGCGATTTCGATCCATACATTATAGCTGGTCATGCAAAAAGCATGTTCTACGTTTAAAATAATTGTAATCTTTTTTATCATTCATTATAATAAGGGTTTTAATGTAGTTTTTATACCAGAAAACATCGTGTTTTTTTTAAAGAATTCTGCTTTTATACTTTACTTTTTTTTTCTCCATAAATTATCCCAGGAATGACTTACTCACAGCCAAGTTATTTTCATTCAGTCTCACAGACTGAAAAGCCTTGCTAGAAAGAGGGAAAGTGGGGGCCATGCTAAAAAAAGGTCGTTCTTAGAAAATCCCCACGCCATGCTTCGAGCCATAAAAGAAATGAAGAGGGAGAAAGCGTATAAAAGCACAATAGGAAAGAAGGTGTAAAAGATATTAGAATAAAAAAAAAAAATCAAATAAATACTCGCGAAATAGCTAATGACAGCATGCATATAAAAATCCCAAGCCTACACCTCGGCCATAAATTCTTGGGTGGTTTTTTTTTCCTTCTTTTAAAGACAATTCAGAGGTTGTTAAAAACCACAAAGTTGGAGCTTTGCCATCATAAATTTCTCACGGCAAAAAAAGTGATTCCGAAGGTTTCAACGTTAAGTGTTAAACTAAAGTTGTCTATGCAAAATCAGATGACCACTTACTTCTTATACTAAATGAGGTGAACACCCTATATAGGTGCAGGTTGGATGAAAAATCCCTAGAGGAATAACAATATTTTTTTTTTCCCTTCCATCAAGAACGAAACAGGTTTAAGAAAGGTTTTAAAGTTAGTCTAGCTATCCAACTTGTTTTGAGATTTTTTTTTTTAAAAAAAAAAAAAATTAATATCACCTATCCATCAGAATATTCTACGTCTCGAATTTGTTATTAGTTATAATAATTTGAGAACAAAATAGAATTAGAGTTGTAGTTTAGTAAGATAAAAAACAATTAAAAGAATAATCTTTAATAAAGAAAATTTAGACAAATTAAAATAAAATTTTCATTATGCTATTAAATATACATAGTTCCAAAATTCTTCTTTACAAATTGAATTTATTAAAATTTTTAGTATGGGAATCGATAGATGAAGAAAGACACTCGTTTTCTCATTAAATTTTAATATGAACAAAATCTCAGTTTCATAAATATATAAATGTAAAAAAAATAAGATGCACATTCTACATATGTTAAAATATATATGCAGGATATGCATCTGTTATATATCATTACATACCGTACATATATTATTAAATTTAGATATTTTTAATAAAATATTTCCAAAATTCTTCTCCAAGCTGAAGAAGAAGTGAGAGGTGAGATTCTATAACCTAATAAAATTCCTTTTGGAATTTTATTAGGTTATAGAATCATAATTTTAATAAAATAATGTTCGTACAAAAATAATTTTTCAAAGGAAAATAAAAACATTAAACAATTTTTTTTATGATTATCAGTGAAAAAGAGACCAGAGATCAGATGAATTTTCTATATATTTGCTTTTACACAAAATTTTGTTCTACAAAGGCAACCACTTTTAAAAGATTCAAGGAATTTAATTCATCTGACACTTTTAATTTTAAAAATTAATGAATTTCATAAATATTTCATTTCATTTTTTATTTCTTTGTAGTTTTAAATGGAATAGCTGATATTTTTAGTAAATCTCGAAGAAATTTAATTTTCTTTATAGAAAGGATATAACAATGAATATAAAATTTCGTATATATATATAAACATGTAGTGAATTTACTTATTTCTACAGTACACGAAATCATCCAAGTGCAGAATAATAGCCAAGTTGCACAATGCAATATATTCATGACCGGAGACTTATTACAAAGGGCAGAGGTGAGAAGAACAAAGACATAATTTCTATCTATATATCGGAAAAATACTTCACACAACACAAGATTTCTACGCATTTTGCAAAAAAAAGAGGCACGTGTCATAAATGATTGAAAGAGAAATCCACAAGAAATGCCGAATCAGATCTGACAAAAATTAGAATTACGGTTTTATCAGATTCCTTTTGTTATGCATTCTCACATGAATATCAATGTGCAGAGAACAAATGTCAAATTTCAACCCGCATTTACACATGTACTGCATAAAACAAACGCCGAACGGATTTCTCTCATTCCCATAATTATTTATATCAGAAAACTTTTACTCAAAATATAAAGGATATTTCAACATTACTAACCAAATGAAAGAATAAAATAGAACATAGAACAAAATACAAACAAATTTTTTTTTAATTAAAATGTTCTATTTAGAACGAAAAAATAATTTAAAATGTTCCATTTAGAACAAAAAATAATTTAATTAAAATGTTCTATTTAGAATAAAAATAATTTAATTAAAACGTTCTATTTAGAACAAAAAATAATTTAATTAAAACGTTCTATTTAGAACAAAAAATAATTTAATTAAAACGTTCTATTTAGAACAAAAAATAATTTAATTAAAATGTTCTATTTAGAACAAAAATAATTTAATTAAAATGTTGTATTTAGAACAAATATAATATTTTAAAACACACGGATAATAAATCGTTCATCAACCAATGATTTAAAATATACATATTGTATAACTCACAATATTAATGTTTCAAAATGGAGCACGTGATTGCAATAATTCTACATTTTTAAAATTTATTTTTGTTAAAAAAAAGCATGGCGGCTCCATGATGATGAAATGTTACATGTGTCGGAACTAAATCAGTCTCTCAACTTTAACCTTATTTACATCCCGTGTTGTTACTGAATAAAACATGCCCGTGGTAGTGTGCCAAAATAGTTGCAATTTCTGCAACTCATCAACCTTGTTTAAATTAAACCACATCAATCTTTTAATGTCAAACAAATATATTTACGGCACAATTGTTTGTACGTGCATTTAAAAAATGCAAACATTAAATGTTTGTATACATATATATTTATTGCGCACAATTATAAACATTTTAATTTCACTATTCTGTTATTTTTAAAATAGATCGTTTTTCATTTGATATTGGAATTAAATTTAAAAAAAAATTAAAACTAATAAATATCAAACATTATTTTAAAAAGCAATGACATGATAAAACCTACGTCATTTTTACTTTATCTCAAGACTTTTCGAGCAAATGATAATCCAAACTTACGGAAATTCTTAATATAGCATCTGAATAACAAAAGATAAGCTAAATTGCATTTCTTGATAATATATGTGACAAATATAAAGATTTTTCTATAAGCAATTCCAAATGCATGATTTAATTGAAATGAATTTCTGTACGGTAATTCTATTACTATCCCAATAATGAAGTAAATGCAACTAGGCTGTACTTTTAAAAAAATTTTTTTTTATAACAAATGAATGATATAAATTTATAACAAGCACGAAAGTTCATCCATTAATTCAATACTTAAGGTACTAAACACAAATTTTACTGCATAGAAAATTTTCAAAACTGAGTTATTAATGGTAAATCTAAATCAGCAATGCTAAGAAAATTGCAATGTTTTAAAAATATTACCATTTTCTTTTCTCTAAATTTATTTCCCTTTTAGTTTAAATGTTTAAGAATGTAACTTTCATTATCACCATTAGCACTTTGTAAGCAATTAACAACAAATAAAAATAAACATGTTAAACAATACTTACTCGATAAATGAGGAAAGTACAGAATTTGTTCGAGCTGTCACGCTAACATTCGTGATTTAGAACAAAACAGCGAAAATTCTGTATCGAGAACTGTTTTCGAATTATTAGAACACACGATAAGTGTCAGTGGTTCACAGTTAGCAATTCTTTCTGAACGAGCAGAGACAAGCAACGTGATAACACAACTTTCCAAAACATAGATAACATCTGCTGAGAGAAACTTCTCGTTTAGTCTGCTGGTTCGTGTTGGGTTTAGGGTTGCTTTCGACAAATCTCGCCAAATAGTAAGGAAAGCCATACAGGAATGATTGTTTATCGCTATTTTTTGTTTCAATTTCGATGTTATCTTTAGATTTCAATTGATGTAACTTGCAAAATTAGACCAGGAACTATTTAAAATTTAATTTTGTAATTTATTATAATAATAATGGAGATTTAAAAATTTATCTTTGATATTATCAGAGAAATCTTGCTTAAATTATCGCATTTTCAACAAAAGATCAATTTTAAAATATCAACAGATCGACATTTAATTTTGATTTAATCATTTGATTACTAAATTCATATATATATATATATATATATATATATATTTCCTGAAGAGTGCATAGCTATGATTTTTAATAAGATATGTGCATAATAATTTTAACTGATAATAACAATTAAAATTAATAGAAATTTCTATTAATAATTATTTCATTTAAATACAATTCACTATAATTTTTAAAGACTTTCATATTTTAATGAAAAATTAAAACATGGACCATGAACTGTGATTAGTCGAATAAAAAAATAAGTAGTTAAATATCAGAAGAATATTTTATTCAATGTTTTTTAATTTATTGCAAACTAAGAGATATGAACTTTTTCAATAGAGAGATGATGAATGAAGTCTTGAGTTGTTTTGTTAATTTGAGATGTACGCTCGCCAACGCTGCTTTATTTCAATTTATCCAAATACTTTCAAAAGAAAAGAGACTGTGTTTGATGAAGAATTCTTATCCACTGCATTTTATTACTTATATCTTTATCTTATTCTTACAAGGGCCTGAATGGCCGAGTAGCTAGCGCTCTAGCCCTCGGTACCACAGGGTTCGAGTCCGGGTAGTGGCATGGATTTTTGTAGTGGTTCGGAATCCACTTTAAACCGTAGGTCCCGGTCTAACATGATCGTAGAGCGTTGGGGAAGTATTGTTACTCCGTATCCGTAATCTTATCCAAGCTACACGCACCTTCTGGGAAGTGCTAAGTGAGTAACGTCGGTGCAGCGCTTTGCCTTAAGGCATTCAAGACAATTGTCTAAATGTTTGCCAGCTGCATTAGAACAAAAAAAAAAAAAAAGAATCTTCTTCTAACAACTCTGTTGACTACAAACCATTAGCCAGTCCCACCAATGTTAACCTCAAGAATTCATTATGCTTTTTAAGGGAATCCTACATACACTATCCTGTTTAGAATATTAGCAAACATATTCTATTATTAACAAATAACAAACATATTCTGTTTCAAATTTAGTTAACTAAACTGTAGATCCCGGTCTAATTAGCCCAAATTGTGCACAAACTGATAGTAGAGCGACAAACCAAACCAATTAAACTTAATTAGCTTAACAATGTATTATTGGTGCTGAAAAATGCATTGAAAGACTGAAGCCTATATGGATCAATATTTTTATTCTTCGAACGAAAATTTTCATGCCGGCATATTTAAAAAATCTACTTGCATATATTACAGCAAAGTCTTTTGTGTGTGTGTGTGTGTGTAAATACGATCATCAAAGTATATAGTAAAAAAAAAAAAAAAAAAAAAAAAAAAGAATGAATAACTTGATGAACCAACATATTTCATACAAGAAATTTCTAGAAAAACATTAATATAAAAAATTAAAAGTTAAATGTACTAAAAACATCCTCTAAGCTATTTATTGTGATTCGAATCAAAATTCAAACTTGCATATTCCAAATTCTTTTTGAAATATGCGGTTGTATTATAATAAATTCAACAAATACGAATAATCTTCGTATTGCAGCTAACTATCCAATGTCTCCGTCGTAAGTCAAGGATGTGTTTATCATTAAAAACAAATGTATTAAAAGCAGTAAAAACAAACATTTGTTTTCATTTTCGAGATTCATGCTCGGTTTCTAAATAATATGCATGCGTTGTTCGATCTTTTTCCATATGGCACGAACGAATATGGCTGTCTCGCCAGACATAATCAAACGGCGATCGTTGTCAGTTAAGATAGCAATAGATTCAGCTGTATGATAATTTTCCCGGGTTTTAAATTACGTCATACAAATGTGGGTCAGCTTTCTCTAGAAAGCATCCTGGAAGCTATTTTGTTGTGATTCGAATCATAATCATCTGATTCCAAATTCTTTCCGATTTACAGAGAGTATTCCACATTATTTGTGAAATATAGTATGCAGTTGTATTATAATAAATTAAATAAATACGAGTAATTTTGGTATTGCAGCTAACTATCCAATTTCTCAGTCGTAAACTAAGGGTGTGTTATGATTTTTGATTTATTTGATTTCTGTTTAATATTTTCAAACATTTAGATTTAATGCAAGTTTAAAATTTATAAATTTGCAAAATCCTTTATAAACTATTTATAAATAATATAAAATTTGGAAAACGCATAACGAGATTTTTTTTTTTTTTTTTTGTCGATTTGCGATTTCTTCATCGAAATAAGAAAATAAGAAAAAAATTTAAAATAATTTTTGTTCGTTTTTAAGGGTGAATTGTCGTAATCAGAATCGTTATGTTTAAGAACTATTTGTATAAATAGTAAAACGTTACATGAGAAAAAAAATTATATTTAAAGATGATTTAAAAGTTTTAAGTAATACAATCGGAAGAATTAAAACATAAATTTGAAGACAGTAAAAAAAATTTTCAACAATTGTAACTAAATAAGAATTTGACGAAGAAAATTTAAATATACTTTTTGTCATAAAAATATAAAAAAAAAGTTCCTAATCTTGCATTTTTTAGACACTTTGAAAAACATTAAACTTATTTTTGTTTAATGAATGAAAGAAAATGTAAAAATATTATTAACATAATATTGATCATCAAATATTTGATGTAATGTTCATCAATGATCATCAAATATTACATCAAAAAAAAATTCCTTCACATTTTTAAATCATACATTCACCAATAAACTATAGGAATAAAATTAATTTTTTAACTTTTAACTTAGAAAAATTTTTGCAAAAGATAATTCATCAATTCTTCACATATAATTTATTATAATTATTTGAAATAATACTTTATCAATGATCTTAAAAAATTGATAATATTTTCTTCATGTTATTGCAAGCTAGTCCGAACCCAAAAGACTTTGACCCATAAAATATGACGCATATCATTTTCTTCTATTATCCAACTATTACTGTTTTTCTTAAACTAGATTGTTAGATGTCAAGGTTGATTCATTTGAATGATCTAAAAGCGATAGGAGGAAAAATATCTAGAAATGAAAAATTTTTTCCTCCAAGTCATCAGAAAGTTAGTGTAGGGAATAAGCGAAGATTTAACGGTCCCAACAAGGCAATTTAAATATCATTAGCACTCCTTCCTCAAAAACCCTGATTTTGAAATTGCAAGCGAAAAGTTCTGCATGCTCTCATCATCTCAAATGATGCAATTCTCCAGAAAGAAAAATCTAATGATATTTTAAGTATCTTTTACCGCATCTTTAATGTGTAATTTTGTTCGAGAGTTACCATAATGAGAATATTAAAATCTTATTGAAGGAGAGAAGAGTAATGAGAAACTGCATGTAAACAATAATCGAATTTTTCCATATATTAGTAGACAACAAATATTTGATAATGAGATTTTTTTTTCCACTTATGGATCTAATTTCGATTAAGAGAATCAAAATTATATGGATATTACAATATGATGATTATATTGGTATTACTGGATATTACCATATTTTTGAAAGCGATTTAAAAAGTACAACAGTATGAATTCTTTTCTATAATTTTATGGACAAATATATATTTAAATGTATCTGATTTCTGCGAGAAATGGCATGCTAAGCTGATATTAACGTAACGGAAATGACGTTATATCATGAGGTTCGTTTATTATCATGTTTTCGCCAAGTATTGAATGAGATAAATTTACGCAGGATGTCTTAAAACGCAGGTTTAAAACATCTTAAAGGGATGGGTACATCTAAACCGCAAAATAATATAGGTCGAAAATACTTTCCTATGGTGGAGTGCGTAGAAAACAACAGAAATGGGAAGTCACCATTATATATGAGCTTTAATAATAAATGCGCATTAGAAAAAGGCAAAGATAGAAGGTCAATAAAGGTATTCGATGTTTTGTTAGCGAGATGTATGCCTCACTTCTCCGGCATGTGGAATTCCGAATATTCTGGAAGATTTCGATCATACGTAAGGACTGAATGACTAGCTGAATTCCCACCAAAAATTAAGATCACATGTTGTAAAACATCATCCAATCATTCCGTCCGGGATATAGCAGTCGTTTCTTTGATGTTATTTACGAATGAGCAGCCTTCAAAATAAGTAATCGAGACATGATAGGGCCAGCGATCGAGCTGACCAATCTACAATCAAATCATATCTTTTGTTAGTCAAATGTTACATCTAAGTAGTGTTACGAATGTTACAACTAAATGAGTGGGTACGGGGATGAAAACGGTCGAGTACAAGAGCTGTGTTGCTCTCGTAGTGTCGTAAGCCACATGCAGAGTTCCACGTTCATATGATGGGACATCATAATACTGCTGTATTAACGTAAGAAATGAACAGATTATTATGAACTCCCCTGAGCCCGTGCAGCGGCCTGCTGCCAGTCGGCTAGCGCTGTGGCTATCAGATAATGCAGATGAGAGTTATAAATATAGCTCCTTACACAAAGTCGTTTTAAAAGGTATTTCGTTACCATACTATTTTAGGAATAACTTTTAACCACTGAAATAGTGTTATCCATTATAAAAGGTAAATTAATCTAGCTATTTTTTTCTAACTTCGTTCCATTTATAGGTAATATTGAAAATGCAGAAAACAACCAGAAAGCGGCCTAATGGCCAATTGGCTAGCGGTCTGGCATTTGGTACCACAGGCTTCAGGTTCGAATTCCTGGTGGTGGCATGATAAACTGCGGAATGGCATAGCAAAAAAAAAAAAAAAAACGATGGCATGGCAAACATATGCTCGTGCAACGCCATCTGCTGGAACAAAAAACATTTCCAACCCAGCATTGCTATATGATTCCGAGTTGTCTTAAAAGTTTGTAAATTTGGTGCTAAGGTGTTCTATATTGAAATACTTTTAAACAGTAACCATGGCAAATTTTTACATCCACTTCCAGACACTTTTTTTCTTTTAAATAAGAAATTAATTAAACAGTGTGCATCGTCGTCATCATCAATAGCACAACAGCTCATCCAAGGCTTTCTTTTGAAGAGATTTCTGAGCATTCCTCTGGGTGACAATGATCCTCCAATTCTTAACCTTTAGTACAGCAAAATCCTTCTCAACTGCATCTATTCATTGCAATTTGAGGCGTCCTCTTCGTCCCTGTGGCTTTACCAAAAACGAGTCTTTTTTACAGGGTTTAAATCATTCACTCTAAATACATTAGCAGTCCAGTTTAATCTATTGATCTTAATAAATTTTATAATATCTTTGTCTTTATATCATTTATAAATTTCTGTGTTGTACCGTCTTCTCCAACAAATAGTGTACAAAGGAATTAAATTTATGCAAAAAAGGGAAAAAATCTTGTCATTCATCTTTGTTTACAACATTGTAATTTTCAATATAATCCAATGACAAACAAATATCATTCTGTGATATTATATTATGACTATCATGCAACGATTGTAAAGGATTCATGAGTTGAGTAATGCAAAAAGTAATTATGTATCAATTCCTACTGGCACATGTAGCAACTATCTAGTTTGATATTAGTTGCAGTTCATAGAAATAAACGCAATTTTTTAAAAGAATTGTTTATATAAATTTCACAAACTGTTTTTTAATGCAGTAACTAATATCTAGTTGCATGCATCCTTTGAAACAACATTCTAAAATTTTAATGAAATCTTCCTTTTTTTCCAAAAAATAATTTGATAATTTAAATTATGCACTTCAAAACAATCTATTATGATTTAGTAACAAATTATTTGGCATCAAATTTCTTCAAATATTTAAATGACAGTGACATTAATTTCTCTTTCATAGAAAAGGAAAAGTCAAAAATCGAAATTACATACTTATACACTCTGTATGCTCATTATACAGTGTATTTTTTTAAATACTACATTTAATTTGTTTTCATTTAATTCATTAATTTGTTATTAATCATTTCATTTAATTTGTTGTCAAACGCAATGCACAACTTTATATCAAGCCTCTAAAAAATATTTGAAATTATTGTTTATAGTATACGCAGATTAATAATCTGGAAAATTCTCTAGTATGGTTGCTTTTTCTTTGGAATTCGGCCAGAATATAATGGAAATTACACTGACAAACCTTATTTCGCTTACTATTCTTAGAAATAATGTTTTTGTTTTTAGCATTTTTATACGATGATTCATCATTGCAAGGATTTCATTCAAGTAAAGGAATTTTCCTTTTAAAGGATTCAGCAGTTTTATTTTGTTGTGCAATGCCGATGCAATTTATATTCTTCTTCTGAATTAACCTATGCTTTGGATCTGCATACGTAATCTTAATGTGAATGTTTAGATTTGGAAAATATCTGTTAAATTTTTTAAGTTAATTGAAAAAATGCTTTTCAAATACATTTTTATTTTACAAATATTTCGTCATTAAAATCAATTGAAAAGTAAAAATTTAGTTTTTATTGAAACATTAATTAATTTTAACACATTTAAAATTGTATGAAAATATAAGGTAAAAAATTTTTGAGAATCAGTATGAAGCAGGTGATCTTACTTGAAAAGAATTGCTTCTTTTTTAAACCAAGATTATCATGTGCCACATAGTATAAGATGTACAATCGCCAAAAGAAAGGAAGGACTTTCAAAGGCAACTTTACCACATTTACATGCTCATGGAACAATATTGGTAAAATTTCCACTAGACGGGGCAATTTTCGATGCGAGACGTTCACACAAATAGTCACAATCTCATTTCTGAAAGGAGTTGACTGATATCTTAAGTTATCAGCGCATCTGAATCCTCCTTCTCTAGCATGTTGATTTTGTAATTCTTTTACTTGTGTAGACGTCAAAGCCACTGTTCCAATAAATATGGGAGAGAGATATAATAGATATAAATAAAGAGAGAGAGAGATAGAGAGATGGATTATTGCTATCAGGAAGGATATTCTCAAAGGTAGCTGAATGGCCGAGTGGCTAGAGCTCTGGCACTTGGTACCACAGGGTTCGAGTCCCAGCGGTAGCATGGATGTTTGCAGTGGTTTGGAATCTACTTTAAACCGTAGGTCCTGGTCTAAAATTATCGTAGAGCATTGCGGAGGTATTGTTACTCCGCGTCCATAGCTTATCTTCAAGCTACATGCACCTCTTAGATAGGGCTAAGTGAGTAACGTCGATGCAGCGCTTGCCTTAAGGTATCGAAGACAATTGTCTAAGTGTTTGCCAGCTGTATTAGAACATGCTATGCCAGCTGTTTAGAGCTGTAATAGAACTATCTCATTTCTGAAAGAAGTGGCTGATATCTTAAGATATCAAAGCATTTGAATCTTTCTCCTCTAGCATGCTGATTTTGTAATTAAGGAACCAGAAGGATTTCCACTAAAAAGCTTGATTTTCCATGTGAGACGTTTACACACTGTGTCACAATTATCATCGGGTTTCCTGAGTTCTTAAAAAACAATGACTGTAATGCATATACCCTGCGGATTCGAACCTGTTTCTCCTTGCCTACTAGTTGTACGCTTTACCACAGGGTTGCAAGCCGGAATGGTTTTTCTTATCCCATTTGGTAGACAGCAACATCTACCAAACATACCAACCCTAGGTCAAGTTCAAGAACCCGTGTGGTCTCATGCAAGGGGCGGGGAGCTTCTGTTGTAATGGAGTAGAAGCCTAACTTGGCTTCTAACTTGGAAGATGGAGTGCCTTCAGGGACAGACTTTCAGGGGGAACGAAGCATCCCTCATTTGCGTATCGTATGGGAGAAAACAGGAAAACCCCCATCATGTAATCCGACTAATGAGGCATGATACTGAGCGTCACAAATGTCATCGACTCTTCCTCCTTTTTTGAAACAGTGTTTACAAAGTATTACTACAAAGCCGCCAGCGCCCAAACAGCCACGAGTTGGGGAATGATTTGTCAAAAAGATTACTTGTATGCTTGTATTGGAATGATAATTAAAAAAAAAAATTTGTATTTTTCTGTAAATGTATTTTCTATTTCCCACGCTGAGAATTTAAGTAATCACTTTCGTCTGAGAAAATTACCAGTCATAGTTTTCCAGCTATCGTAACAGCGTGATGAATAATAAATAAAAAGAGAGAGAGAGAACAACTTTAAAGTATTTCACAAGGAACTTTAAATTAAAAAAAAAAAAGTATTGAACTTCATTAGAATAAGAGTTTAGAAAAAAAAAAAACTTTTCCAATTCGTTAAGAGGAAAGGAATGCAAAATGGACTGTTTAAGATCCTGGTCTTGAAGCAGAGTCAATCAGGAAATGGTAAACTTCACATGATCAGCCAGATCCTTTACCCAGCAAGCTTCCAACGGTTAATCAGGACACAAGTGTTTACATAAGCAGAGTCTGGGGGATTGAAAGAGTTCTCGTGTTTACGTTAGGAAAAATCAACAACAGTTGGTTAACTAATACCTCCTCTTTCCTTTTTTCCTATGGCGCAGCTGAAGTTTTCGTTCAAACTTGCACGAAAAAAAGTTGTTCTTGAAGAAACTTTAAAATATCTTTCACTAGTCACCTTTTTCTTTGCGAAACAGCAGCAATATTTACAGTGGGCGAATGCGGCTCTTTATTGATTTAAGTACGGCTCCAATCGAAAATTAAAATCAATTTTTCTCATTAATATTTATTACCCATGAAATTATGGGTACTGTTTTGGGAAGAGTGGGTCCTTGGTTTACTGGACGATTTTCAATGTTTCTTATTAGTTTTTTTTTTTTTTTTATTTTATTCAAGAGGTAATAATTTTACGATTAAATATTTCTTGTTTGTTTATTTTTTTTTATTTTTTTTTCTAGAGCTAATAATTATACAATTAAATATTTCTTATTTATTTATTTTTTTTATTTTTTCTAGAGCTAATAATCATAAAATTAAATATTTCTTGTTTGTTTATTTTTTTCTTTCACGGAGCTAATAATTATACAATTAAATATTTCTTATTTATTTATTTTTGAAATTTCTTTCACTGAGCTAATAATCATAAAATTAAATATTTCTTGTTTGTTTACTTTTTTTTTTAATTTCTGTAACTTATAATTATATAATTAAACAATGTAATTTTTTTTTTTTTAAATTTCTTTTCTTTTTTGAAAAAAGTAGCTACGAATCAGTTTTGCACAAAAAGGAAATAGGAGTTCGTTAGTCAGATATTAAAATGACAGTTGTAAAATTATATATTTTTAAATTAAGAAAACCAACTAGTTAAAATAAAACTTAAACAAAATAATTATTAAATAATTTTACGGGTAACCTGTATGTCGGCCTATCGAATTACATATATTACTTTTTTAAATAACTTTTTCGGAACCCAAGGAGTTAAGAAAAAGTTGAAAGACGAAAAGTTGTGCGTAAGTGAATTTTTAATTCTGGACAGAAACAAGCATTTCGTGCTACTTTATATAATTCTAACGTAAACAACTCGTGATATTTCACATCTGGCAAAATTCAGTCTGTCGTGATTTCATGTTGGTATCGTATCCCTCGTGGAAGGAGGGGGGTAGCTTCTGATTTCATGTTGTTTCAGAACATTTTAAATTAACCAAGTAACTAATATTTTGTCTTGATTCGATTTTGAGATTTATGCTCGCGTTAGCTGTTTTTCTCAATTTATCCAATTACTCTTGAGAAGAAATCAGAAAAAAAAAGAAATAAGAAAAGATAATACAAATAAAAACATAACTTCAGATAATCAGTGGACTTTAACTGATTCCAAAAGTAATATTTTGTTATGTGTACCCTTTGCTGTGTTTATTCATTTTTTTTTGTCAACATATTTTTCTATTTTTTGTAATTGTTTTAAAATGAGAAGTGTTATTAGAGTGATTCCCCCTCCCTCCTATGTTGCCAATTCATAAAATTGGTAAGCTCTTTTTTTCAACAGAAAAAAAGTAGTTATGAAAATTTGAAAAGTTTTAAATCTACATTTGCATATTTTGTAAATCCGTTTACTTGTGATGCTATTGATTGTGATGTATTTTCAGTAACTGATATAATTGGATTTTGGTAAGTCGTACAAGAGTCAAAATAATTAAACTTAAAGAACACTATCTGGCTACTAATTTCAATTTTCGATACAACATATTGCTGTGAATTTTGTACATTAACATTCATGTCATTCGATGAGGGTTTTTTGGGTCATATGATGCTCAAATACGTGGCCATAAATGTCACCCCTTCATCGACTGATGGTAGATTCTTCGTGGTATAGATAAGTAAAAATGAGTAATGAATAATGGATAATGGTAATTCGTGCTGGAGTCAAAATATTTACATATACAGAACACTATCTGGCTTCTAATTGCAATTTTTGGTGTAACATATTGCTGTGAATTTGTACGTTAACATTCAGGTTATTTAATGAGGGTTTTCTCCCATACGACGCACAAATATGTGACAATTATCCCTAAATATCATCCTTTCTTCTACTAATGGTAGCTTGTTCTTGGTATATATATACTAAGTGGAAAATGAGTAATGGATAATGACAACTCATTTACTGTTAAAGAACACTACCTGGCTTTTAATTTAAATTTTGGTGCACCATATTGCTGCTAATTTTGAACATTAGCATTCAGGTTATTATTCGATGAGGGTTTTCTGGAGTTTCTCCCATACAATATGCAATTATGTGACAATCACCCCTAAATGTCGTTCCTTCATCTACTAAAGGTAGATTGTTCGTGGTGTATATAAGTGAAAAATGAGGCACATCGATTTACAATTAAAAAAATCTTGATTTCCTTTAAAAAAAAATCCATAAACTGAAATGTTATATAAAATTTGTATTGAAATATGAAAAATATTCCAGTAAAATTTTTTTCTTAAAGATAATGTCGTTTCCTTGTTATATTTTGGAGGAGGAAGTGAGTGAAGGTGGTGAAGGAAATAGGCGACCTTTTGACAATAAAAGAGTTAACTGTGAAGTGCACTTGAGGTTCAGCCGACTTCCGTCCTCTTGAAAGAAACGTATCTGCAACTCGTTGGTGGCCATTCCAAGTGCTGATTTGGCCTTCCTTGAAGTGAGGCTTCTTCACTTTATTTACTCCGATACAGCGTGTTTCCTCGATTCTCACACATCGAGGAATTTGTTATTTCCAAAGTCATATGCTGAATTATTCATGAAGACATGTTTTTGTATATTTTTGTTTGTTTGAATGAAATCTTAAGCTTCGGCAATTTTTGTTAGCTTTCCAAACAAGTTGAATAGTTTATTAGGTTCGTTAATTTTTTTGCATTAATTTTAGAGAATGGATAGCAGTATAAGACGACGCAGTATATTTATTCTGTATTTTTGTCAAAAAATTATCAGAAAAAAGTAGATTATATACTGGTTAAATTAAAATAAAAGATTATTGTTGGTTATTTTTCATAGTAAAAAAATTACTTAAATAAAAAAAGGTCATTGCCCGATCATAAGCTTTTATGAATAATGTTGTTTCCCAAAAATTTTAACACTCTTTAATTAAAAATTAACTTTTAACAAAAAAAAAAAAAAAAAAAAAAAAAAAAAAGACGCTATTTTTAAAAGTTGGTTCATATTTATTGGGTTGGCATACAATTTTTTTTTTTCGTTTTTCACCATTTAAAAACATGGCGAAAAACAGAAATAACTTTTCTTGAAAATCTAATGGATGATATTTTCACGTAAATGAAAACACACTTAAAAAAAAGGTTACAAATTTATAAACAATAAAAAACAAAATGTTTAAAGATAACACATTAACCCAGAAAGTCGACACAAATAAAAAACTTTCTATTTTAAATTTTTTCAGAAATCGGTAGACCTCGTGCTCCACTTTTTTTTATTTATTTATTTATATTATTTTTTTTTTCTTCTTATCCCACTTGGTAGATAGTAACATCTAGACCAAGTCCAATAAACAGTGTGGTCCTGTGGAATGAGGGAAAGGAGGGAGGGGGAGGGGTGGGGAGCAGCAGCTTCTGGGGATGGTACACCTTCAGGTAGAAGTTTACTATTACACAGTATTCAAATTAATGTAATATCACGTCAAATTCTTTATTTGCTTTTTGTTATTGTTGTGTCTAATCCTCAGTGCCCTGCAGTGCGGGGATGGACATCCCATGAATAATCTTACTCATGGATGGAGGAAAAGGAGGCAGCTTCTGTAGTCCCCTGTCGCAGAACAAGGACCAGTTGCCTGCATGTTATCTCTTTAGGGGGAAATATCAAATTTAATAAAACGGAAAACTAATAAGGTAATAAAAATGTTACACCTTTCCAAACGCCATCGAGACTAACACAGTGTTTCAGTTAAACTACCACCAGTGGCGAGCGTTTACACTTATATTTACCATAAGCAGCGAGAACATTGACTACTATATTTTTATGGGTAATTACCCACGTTTATTAAAATGCGGAAAAACCCTATCATACAGCCTTTTTAATACTAGGCTATTTAAATGACGCCTAGTTTCCTCTTTCTAAAAGCAGACTGCAACAGACGCATCTAGCGGTTCGAACTGTGTCCCCTGCATACCAGTTGTGCATGTTATCTCTAGGCTAAAATTTAATAAAAAATAATAATAAAAATGTTAAAATGTAACTTTTCAGTTAAATTAATAGTACTATTTTTTAAAATTCATAGTCATTAATAATTACTTAATTTTAATTTTACTCTTTTTTAATAAACCTTTTTTTAATCTGGGAGGTAAGAAGGCCAATTCTAATTTTCTTCTAAAATGGGTCATCAGAAATTCAGAAATTTTAAAACCCTTTTGAAAGAAAGTAAAATTTTAAAACTTTTTTTGAAAGTATTAAACTGTAATTCTCGTTCGGAATTTTAAAAACTGCAATCAAAGAGAAATTTCTTAATAATAATAATAATAAAATACGATGAAGCTCAAAAACCAGTCAATGTAAAATTTGGGCAATTTCTATCTGTTACAAAATCTTTTATGAACTGTTGTTATTTTCAGAGCTAAATATAAAGAGCTTCAAAACTTGTAGCTAAATTTTAAACACTTTGTATATTGGAGACAGAAGGTTTCAAAATCAGCCGCCCACGGTTTAGATAAAAATAACCGTGGGTCACAAAGTGCAGATGTTAAATGATGAGCGCTGACAGCTGATATGCTGTTAGTAATGCGTAACTCTTCAGGAAAAATACTACTTGCGGAAAGAACTGTTGTTAATTATCTGTTTAAGTCTTGTCATGTTAGTTAAGTCTTGTCTAGTCATAGTCTTGTCATGTTATATTAACAATAAACTCTTATATTTTCCTTAATAAACCAAGTACTTAAGGGAAATTTTATAAACGACAGCAACAATGGCGAAAATTTGTTTGTCAATAAAATTTCAAATTAATTCTATTGTTGTTGTTTCATATCCCACTAGATAAAGGTAGTTACTTAAATTATAGGTAGATAGCAACATCTAGACCAATCAATGAGTCCGTGGGGTCTCATGAAAGCAGAGAAAGGGGGCGGGGCAGCTTCTCGTTGTGATGGAGCATGCGTAAGTAAAGGTCTGACTTGTCTGCCTACTGGCAGATTACGAAACAAGAGATGTTTTCTTTTTACAGAGTAGAGTTGTCAGCCCTACTCCCAACAGCCATATTAGACCGGGACCTATGATTTAAAGTGGATTCAAAACCACTACAAACATCCACGTCAACATCGGGACTCAAACCCGAAATCTGTGGCACTGAGCGCCAGTCACTCGGTCATTAGGCCTCAAAGTAGATGTGGTTGGTGTAAAATAAAACACATGCAAAATAATTCACAAGTCTAATTGGATCAACACATATTTGCAAACAAAAATTTTTAGACATGAATATTACAGAGAAAAGAAAAAAAAAAAATGCATACATAAAAATCATTTGCGCTGGATTACGACAAAAACTCTAACCAATACTAAAACACTATTCAAATTAATGTCATATCACGCATCAAATTCTTTATTTGCTTTTTGTTGTTGTTGTGTCTAATCCTCAGTGTCCTGCAGTGCGGGAAGGGGTTCTCCCAAGAGTAATCTACTCACGGATGGAGGGAAAGGGATAGTTTCTGTTGTAATGGAGCATCCGTAGGTAGTAAGTCTAAATTGTCTCCGGGGCGCTGAAGAAGGAGGGCAGAGCCTTCCGGGAGAAATTTTAGGGGGAACAACCGGCATTTGCGTATCGTATGGGTGAAAACCAAAAAACCCATACCAGGTAATGCAACTAACGAGGCAATGTGCTGAACATCATAAACGCCATCGAGACTCCTCGTTTTTTGAAATAGCGTCCACAACAAAGCCGCCAGTGGATTGACCCTTACCCCTGATTCCTAATCATTCAGTGGCGCACGTGGTCACTGAGCCACTAGTCAGGCATGAACTGTTATATTTCCCTTAATAAACAAGTATTTAAGAGAAATTTTAAAAACGCCAGTAGCAATGGCGAAAAATTTTCCTGTGTCAATAAAATTTCAAATTAATTCTGTTGTTGGGGCTTCTTATCCCACTCGGTAGACAGCAACGTCTAAACCAATCCAAGAGCCTGTAGGGTCTCATGGAAGTAGAGGCGGCAGCTTCTGTTGTGATGGAGCATCCGTAGGTAGAAGTCTGACTTGGCTCTGTGACGGTGAAGAAGGAGTACAGGGCCTCCCGCAAAGGTTTTTAGGGGAAACTACCCTTCATTTGCGTATCGTACGGGAGTAAACCCTGAAAACTCCCACCAGGTGGGCTGATTAACGCCATCGAGTCTCCTCTTTTTCTAAAACAGTATCTACATCAAAACTTCCAGTGGATTGAATCTCAGCCGTCATATGCTCAGCAACAGCGAGCCACGAGTCAAGATCAAATTAATTCTAAATTTGTTTTTATTGCAATAAAATGAAGAAAACTCTTATTCTGTATATAAATCTAGTTTAAAAAAAATACTTTAAATCGACTCACATTTCTATATTGTAACCCGAATTTAAAAAAAAACCAATAAACTTTATTTATTCTTTAACTTTATTTATTCTTTATTTATTCTATAACTTTATTTTAAGTTGTATTTAAAATATTTACCTGAATCCGATATAATCATTATTATTTTAACACATCATTAATGATGGATACGTCTTTCTAATGACTGCTTCAAGATTTTTTTCTTCTCAGTTAAAAATAAAAATTAATAAAAACGTGAAAAATTATAAAACTATCAACAGGATAATGACTTAATTTTTCCAGTTTACTAAATAAAAGAAAATGTATTTTACAGAAACAAGAAACCTTGCATAAACGACATCCATTTTCGATTTCTTATTCGCAGAAACAACAAACATAATCGTGATTTTGTTTATTTTAAAAAGGAGATTTCAGTTCGTGTGTTCAATCCTTACAAACATTTAATTGCAATGTTGAAAGTAAAGCAAAGTATTATCATGTAAAAAAAATTAATCTTGTTAGATTCTTTCTACTTCAGTGATTCTGTAAACTGAGATTCATATACTTTCGTTTTATGATATGTAAGGTTTTATTTTAAATTAGTTTAATAAGTATAATAAAAAAATCTACTAAGCGTTTATTTAAATATTTTATATATACATTAGATATGATTTTTTTTCTTCCAGAGTTGCACTACTTTTAGATTGCCCTATTTTTAGCAATCAGCCGGTTGATTTATTTTCACTTAGCAAGCTTATCGAAACAGGCTTTGCTTGTTATGTAATTTATTTCCTTATTTTTCTGTCACGTGATATTAATATAAATCTTCAACAAAATATTTTTTATTCATTTTATTCGAAAGAAACATCCATAGGGCAAGTCCGAAAATAATTAACTAAATGGTTTTCATTTTGTTGATTTTTTTATATTTATGTCTAAAACTTTTTTTTTCCTTAGACATTTTAATGTATTATTCAGCGACAACCATGCTATTTAGATCAATTTTAAATGTGAACTTGAGTGTTGTGATAAATATCATAAAAAAAATATGTAGATATTTTACAACCATTTTAGCACATTAACAAAGGATATGAGCCCGATTCGTGGCTCAGTGGCAACGTGCGCCGCTGGTGAGCATTAGGGCTGAGGTCCAATCCGCTGCCGACATTGTTGTAGACACTGTTTCAAAAACGAGGAGGCTCAGTGGAGTTCGTGATATTCAACATCTTGCCTCGTTCATCGGAATACCTGGTGGGAATTTATCGGGTTTTCTGCCATACAATACGACCCTAGAGATAGTTCCCCCTAAAAGTCCTTCCGGAAGGCACAACCCTCCTGCTTCAGAGGCATGGAGCCAACTCAGACTTCTACCTACGGATGCTCCATCACAACAGAAGCTGCTCCCTTTCCCTCCTTCCATAAGAACACACGAGTTTAATTACATTAAGTCAAATAATAAAGTCATTTAAATTATTGCAATGGATTTATAGAGCAGATTAAGCGTGTGTTTTCAATGCTAAACATTCTTATATTAATATTTTAATACATAGCATATTCCATTTTTTTATTAAAAATATCCACATATCCACATAAATTATTCCACCCGACTGCATTTATATATTCAACTGCCCGAATCGTGGCAACGTGTTCTCGTGGTGCTGATGAGCAGGTTGAGATCCGTTGGCGACATTATTTAAAAAAAATGGGGAGACTCGATGGCATTTGTGATACTCAACTTCTTGCCCCGTTAGTCGGATTACTATTACTACTACACTACATCACATCACTGTACTTAGAGCTGAGTTGCCCCTATCGTTAGTCGGACTACCTAATGGAAGGATTCCGGGGTTTCTCCTATACGATACGCAAATGCGGGATAGTTCCCCGTAAAAGTCGTCTTGGGAGGCACTGCCCTCCTTCAGCGACACAGAGTCAAATCGAACTTCTACCTACGGGTGCTCCATCAAACAAAGAATATGCTATTATATATAACAAAGAATGCTGTTATATATGATCTATCAAGCATTTAAATTAATATAAAATTAGTTTAATTATTATTTTAATTAAATATTAAATTTAAACATTGTATCGTGTTGCTTTTTTTAATCTTTCAGCAAAATCTGAAATAAACAAAATATTTATCTAAGGAAAAGCATCGGTGGGCTGCAATCTGTTCATCTCTGCTTTATTTACAAAAGATAACGATAACCAACCGAAATCGGGTTTCCAAAATAACGTTATCAACAGTTTTAACGAATGTCACGGGACTAATTAATTCTGCAGTCATTTGAAAAGGTCAAAAAAGAAACTTATTCGAAAGTAACGCCGGTCGGTATCACGTTACCGGATATGAGTCCATGCCCGGATTCGTCATTTCTGTTTCCGCAAGATGGAACTAGTACCGAAGGTCTGGTATTGAAAAACGAAAACTCGTGAGCAGCTCTGATCACCTGGGTTTACACATGACACCCAATACTTCCAGCTGTCTTTCTTTACCCGTGAATTGTGGTTTATGGGGATAAAAAAAAAAATCACTTTTTTGTTTTATAACGCTGTTTAAATTCAAACATGGCTACGCTATGATTCTCTTGAAAATAAATAATTGGTCTGTTTATACATGGTTCATCAAATGCATTCATTTTGTTACATCACATATACGAAAAAAAATTTAGAATTTTGCGAGTTGAATTTTTCTAAATATTTTTTTAATGAATGGAGACTGTAGCCTACAGCAAAAGAATGTATATAAAATAGTTATAATATATTTAATAACAGTTATTAGACACAGCATAAGCCACATTTATAAAAAGTTTAGTTATTAAATGTTATAATGTGTATTTAAAAGGTATAAATTTAATAATTTAATAAGGCAGTAATTTAATATATATTTTTATTTTTTGAAGTATAAAATAAATATGGTGAAATACCAGAATTTTAATTGAAACAATACATGCTATAATTTATTATAAAAATATATTTTATAATTTATTATGAGAATTTCTGTTTTAGTTTATCATGAGAATGTATGTTATAGTTTATTATGAGAATTTATGTTATAGTTTATTATGAAAATATGTTATAGTTTATTATGAGAATGCATGCTATAGTTTATTATGAGAATGTATGTTATAGTTTATTATGAAAATATGTGTTTTATTGAGAATTTATGTTATTGTTTATTATGAATATATGTTATAGTTTATTATGAGAAAGCATGTTATATTTTTTTTTATAAGGATGCATGTGTTTATTATGAAAATATATGTTATAGTTTTTATGAAAATATATGTTATAGTTTATTATGTACGCATGTTATTTTTATTATCTTTTATTCTGAAAATATGTGTTACAAAAAAGAACTAAAATGTTGTTAATAGTCATTCAATAAATGAATGAATGTTCTTATATTATATTACATTCTCTTTTTTAATGGTATGAAAATAATTTTTAAAATACCGATTAAATTTTGAAAAGAAAATGGATGATCATCTAAATTATTAACCTAACTAGGTTACTAGTTGTTAATTGCTAGTTTGAAAATCTAGGGAAATCTTGTGCTGTTAAATAAAAACAACGGGAAAGTAGATTTAATTGAACAGGTTTATTAATATTTAGCACCATCTGCCAATACTACAGCTTATACGTTAAATGTATTTAATAGCATAGATGGAGATTTTTATATTACAGAATAGATAACGAATTATTTTACTCTGAAGTATTATTAAAAATAAATATGTTTATTCTAAAAAAAGGGAAATGTAAAAATAATTAAGATAATTTATATAGACATTCATATATTGAATGATTTTAAAAATAACTCTTCTATTATCTATAGGGATTTTAAGACAGGTGTTCTGTCCATTTCATGGTACTTGCCATAATAAAACATTCCTTTTCTTTATTACTTTTAAATTTATAATAATTGAAATTCTGGCATTGCTTTTACAAAGGTTAAGATTCATTTTGCCTTTTGAAAAGTAAGTAAAAAATAAAAAAAAAAAAATTTCAAATAATAATAATTAAAAAGTTTTAAAATTTGATCGGTCCAAAGTAATTATATTCAAAACGTTTATTTACCTTTCAATCCTTCCAATTTAAATATCTATGGCATAAAAAAGATAATGCATTTAATTGTATTTTAAATACAAACATTTTTTTTAAGAATTTATTTTGCTTTAAATTATTCGGTTAAAAAAAAATTGCAAAATGCAAGAAAGAAACAAACAATAATATTAAAAATAACAGAACAAATCTACATTGCCCAATGCAAAAAATAAAAATAATAAATCAAATAAAAATATTTTTAAAGAGTAATAATTAAAAAATTTAAAGTTCTGCGTTCCAAAGTAATTATATTCAAAACGATTATTTATCTGTAATCATTCCAATTTAATGACACAAAACTATTTAGTATGACACAAAAGAAAGTTAAATGAATTTTTTATTTTAATTTTTAATAAAAACCTTTTTTTTTTAGAATTTATTCTACATTAAATTATTCTAAAAAATTTTTCAAAATGCAATAAAGAGACAAACAAGAATTAAAAATAAGGAAACAAATCTATATTGGTAAATGCAAAATAAAAATAATAAATAAAATAAAAAATATTTTTAAATAATAATTTAAAAGTTTTAAAGTTCGAGCATTCCAAAATAATTATATTCAAAACGATTATTTACCTTTAATCATTCCAATTTAATGATATAAAACCATTTAGTGTGACACAAAAAGAAAATTAAATTAATTTCTTCATTTTCATTTTAAATAAAATAATTATTTTTTAAAGAATTTATTTTGCATTAAATTATTCGGTTAAAAAAAAATTGCAAAATGCAAGAAAAGAGGCAAACAAAAGAATTAAAAATAAATTTTAGTTTAAAAAAAAAAAACACGTTTTTAGAGTTAATCAAACTAAAAGTAAAAAATAATTGTTAACATAAGAATAAAATGACTGACAAGAAAATGAATGTCACTGTTCTAAAAGCGTGGGGTGCTTTATATGATATTTATAAACTAATCCTGCATTTCGGAATGAAACTAGTGAAAAATTATAACGATTGATATCGAGAACCCCACGCTTTTATAACAGAGACATTCATTTTCTCGTCAGTCATTTTATTCTTATGTTAACAATTATTTTTACTTTTTCGTTTGATTAACTCTAAAAGCGTGTTTTTAAATTACAATATTTAAATGAGGTCCCGGTACGGAGGACTGGAACTATAGTTCTTACAATAATTTAATTGTGAGTAAAACAAAGACTAAATGCGAATATATCGAGCCAGCCAGGATTCGAACAGGGTATCTCCCAATCCGTTGTAAGGCGCGTTATCCGTAGTGCCACTGTCGCACGTAGTTTGAATGTCTTAGGTACTTTCATTCTAGATAGATTAAATTGCTTTTCATAACTTACAGTCTGAGTAAAAACTTTAAGGCCAGTAGACATTTTTGAGAAAATGGAAACATTTAAACTGAGGAATTAAAATACCATTTGATTGATAATTATTGAGCTTAAATAAAAGTAAAAAGTAGAAAAATTAATTTGCAAATATTTTATTATTAGAAAATATTACAGAACACACAGATGAATATTTGAGCCTGAGTAAAAACTTTAAGGCCAACATAGAAAATAACATATAAGAAGAAAAAAATTACAAATTCTTTGAAGGTTGTGTAGGAGCCATTACATCGAATTACTTCAAATATTCTTGTTTTCATGGATGAAACGAGTTTTTGACAAAGGGTGGGGTTGGTTTTATGCCATTCATCTTCGATAGTAGATTTCAGCTCTGTTGTTGATGTAAAAATGTCTGCCATTTGAATAAACTCTTCTTGCTAAGTCAGCCCAAAGGTTCTCGATTGGATTGAGGTCAGGTGATCTAGCTGGCCATTTCACAGTTTCAACATTGTTGACTTGGAACCAATTTTTTGTGCTGTTACTCGAATGGATCTGTGCATTGTCTTGCTGATATTTCCAATTTTCTCCAGCAAGACATTCAGCATTTGGCAAAAAGATGATTTGTTAGGACATTTTGGTATCCTTTGTGAATTCATTCTACCTGAAACGAATGCAATTGAGCCCACACCATTGTAAGAAAAAGCAGCCCCAAGTCATGACAGACCCTCCACCTAATTGGCGCTTGGAGAAAATTTCTTTTTCATTTCTTATATCATGCCAGTAGAAATTCCAGCCATCTGGTCCCTCAAATTCCATTTTTTCGTCAGAAAAATAATTTCTATCCATTGGTTGTCCCAGGTCATGACTTTCTGGCCAAAGTTCAAACGCTCTATTTTGTGTCTCTGTAGTAACTGAGGCTTAGTCAATTTTGCTGTATAAGTGTACCTTTCCAGACCTTCTAATTGTGTTATAAATCGTTTTTTGACAAACTTTTAAATCTGTCGTCGGAATCAGTTTCCTGGTTGAGTACTTTCCAGTAGATGCAAGTTGGCAAACTCTTCTTTCATCACACGAGGACAAAGCTTTAGGTCTTCCCCTAGTATTCTTTTTACCATAATTGTCTTTCAATTTTAAAAAAATTGTTGACTCCAGTCTTTGATCTTCCTATCTTTATCGCAATAGCACGACTACTCATTCCTGTTGAAGACAAAGCTTCGATCTGTCCTCTTTCACGATCAGTTAACTTCTTACCCTTCGCCATCATCACAAAGATCACCAATACTTCGAAGAAACGTATGACAAATATGAAAATTGCAGCATTGTCACAAGCTGGTAGTTGCAATGGTAATTACACGATTATATTATTTATATTTAAAAAAATGACTGGTGGCCTTAAAGTTTTTAAGTAAATACTAACTAAAAATAACCATAGAAAGAAATACTAACTTTATAAATAACCATATGTTTCTCATAATTATGTATTTACAAATTATGTTTATAGCATTTATTTCTTATCAATGAACTTTAATAATTAATATTATTTGTATCCTTTTTATTTCATTTTACATTTTCTCAAAAAGTTTTACTGGCCTTAAAGTTTTTACTCAGGCTGTAAAATAACTAATCCTGGCGATCCTAATCATGATGAGATAATAAACTTATCAAAATATTTTATTGCCGTCGGTCCTTGATAAGTCTGCAACGTTTAAATTAAATCTGATCGCTTAAAGTAGGGCAAAATCGAGCCCAAAGAGTCAGTTACAAGCAAACAAACATACAGGTGAAACTGATAAAAGCGTATCAAAAATAACGGAACAAATCTAAATTGGTCAATGCAAACGATATTTTCATGGATTTCATTGCGCAAATCTAATTGGCTATTTTAATCGTTCCGAGAATAAAACGATTCTAAAAAAAAAAAAAAAAAAACGATAATTCCGCATTCGAAACGCATTAATTTCATTTTTACGAACATTTGGAACGGTTTCTAAACGATTCTTATAAATAAAAATAGAATACGTTATAATTTTGTAGGTCAAAGAAAGAAAAAAGATTTTTAAACACGAACAAAAAAATATTGAACAATAGCTACATTTGATTGTTGTGGGCCGTTTTCATAATACAAAGACACAGCTACTGGTTTCCTTTTCTTTTTAAATTCAACCGAATATTTCTTGTGGTGATCCGATTAAAATCTTTGTAATGACTTCAGATGTTGATTCACGAAAAGCTGATAGAACATTCCGTTATAAAATATATGATAGAGTAAAGGTAAATGACACATAAAGAAGTTATGCTGTTGTTATTGATAAAAATCAAATTATTTCCTTTTAAAAAAGGAAATAAAAGATATAATTAGCTTTTCGTTTTGTCTTATTATGATCAATTACATAATAAATTCAATAGTTTACTTTTCACTTAAGTTTGACATAAGTTGAACTAATTTACATTATATAAAGAGAAAAAGTCCTAGATCATTCCATGAAAACATTTTTTTTTAAAAAGTACAACATTAAACAAAAGATGTTTTTTAATTATGAAAATTGTTTTCCTTAACAAAGTACATCAATGTTAATAATGTAAAGGGTGTACTTAAATTAGTTAAATAATTAAACTGTAATCAAAAGGAAGAAAAGGGTTATTGACTTTAGAAGAAAAATATCTTAGTAAAAAAATCATGCGGGATTTTTATATAAACACACTGATGATACTAATGATGTGCTCAAAAAGTAAGACCAATTATTTTTTTTTTTTCAAAAGCTCTTTATTTATTCTTCCAAATTTATTTGATCGCCTTCAAAGTAATCCCTCCGGACACAATGCACTTATACCAACTTTTTTCCAATCCTCAATGCATGCTAAAAAATCATCGGCAGGGATAGACTTCAAAGCGCGCGGCGATTCACGTTAAATCTCTTCAATCGACTCAAAACGGTGTCCCGGATTGGTCTTTTGAGTTCAAGGAATAGCCTGAGGTCGCACGGTGGGAATAGGGGGTTGTGGAACGATATGGGTTTCATTTTTTGGCGAAAAAGTCACGAAGAATCAATGCAGTGTGAGCTGGGTATTCAGTGTTTTCGATACCAATCGAAATTTGACGCGTTTGACGCCCAAAATGGAATTGACCGATCTTTTGAAATTCCAACATCATCAGCAAGGTCTCTAATTGTAAATAAAGGGTTTTCAAGCACCAAATCTTTAATTTTTTGGACGTCAGCTTCGTCAGTTGAGGTTGATGGTCGACTAGAGGGCTCTTCGTCTTCAACGCGTTCTCTGCCTTCTTTGAACTGTTTATACCACTTTTAAACATTTCTTTCCGATATAGGAATGCTCACCGAATGCCTTCTGCAACATTCTATACAAAATTTAATGCAAGTTCTTTGCTCAATTAATTCAGACATTTCAAAAATCGCCGGAATCAGTTTTAGTGTCTTACAAAGCCAAGCGTAACTCAAGCACTAATGAATATTTTGACGTCTAATTTCACACAGATATGAAGGACAGTGCCAGAAACCTAAAAAAAAAAAAAAAAAATTGAAATTCCATAAGCCCCTGGAATTTTAAATTGAAAAATTGGTCTTACTTTTTGGACACAGTAGTATCACATGATGCAAACATATAAATACGCAAGCTTTATAGCATTAACATATAGTACAACGTTTCAGAACACGTTATTTTAACGGCATGCAAAATTTCTTTTAATATAATATATCATTACTTTTAAAATATTCGAACTTTTTTTCTAAAATTACTTAATGTGAGAAATTTGTAACTGCATTAATTTAATGAACTCACAATGACTCCATTGATTGACAGATATATGTATTTTTTTTAACTTCCAAAATAACTGTATGTTTTTAGAAAAAGAATAAATGTATATTCGCAAATGTAAATTGTATGATCACTCATGTGTATAAAGTAAAAGTAGCGAAATGAGTGCTGCCACACAAATAAGTATTTTTTTATTTTTATTTTAAATAATTTATTTTAAAGGGATTGAAAAGAAAAAAAGTGGATTTGAAAAAAAAAAGAAAAAAACAATGCAACAGAATGACATATCAAAACAACGAAATATATTTTCAAACAAAATATTCCATAAAAAAGTAACAATCGATTTTTGCTCGTTTAAAAAAAAAAAAAAAAGAAAGAACTACCGAGAAACGCTTTTAAATTGGAGATTAAAGCAATCAAAAGATGATTTGAAATGACCTTGAAATTCGGATGATTTCATGTTTTAATTAATAAATAACTGTTAAGATTTTAGTACAATTCCTCAATAATTATTTTTTGATTTTTTTGTAAGAGTGAGTACAACTTTTAAAAAAAAAATTTTTAATTAGTTTTCTCTGCTGAATCTTCAGAAGTTAAAATGTTGATCGTTAAATATTGTTGTTAAATGTTGATTTTTAAATGTTGTTAAATGTTGATTTCACGTTTTAATTAATAAATAACGGTTAAGATTTTAATACAATTCTTCAGTGATTATTTTCTTGAATTTTTTTTTTTGTAAGAGTGAATACAATTTTTCAAAAAAAAAATTTTAATTTGTCTTCTTTTCAAGCTTTGGATCTTTTCCCATAGTTATAGTTTTAATTAATTTGCATATTTTGCAATTAAAAATTATTCTAGTATATAAACACAGAGCATATTATAAAATTAAATATCTCAAAGATGAAGAACTGAATCATTTTTAAATAAATAAGCGAATTATCAAAAGTAATATGGAAAAACACTTTTATAACAAAAAAATTTAATTATTATGAATTTCAAAACTACTAATTCTTCTTCATCATTGGTGCAACCGCCCCATGGTGGGCCAAAGCTGTCTACCTACTGTCAGATTTTTCTTTTTTAAGGGGTAAGGATGTCAACTCTATACTCTACAGTCCTATTAAACCGGGACCTGAGGTTTAAAGTGGATTCGAACCACTCACAAACATCTATGCCACCGCGAGGATTCGAACCTGAAACCTGTGGCACCAAATGCCAGAGCGATAATTATTAATTACTCTGTGACGGATACAGTATTCTTGATTTTAAATTAAAAAATAATAAAGATTCCGGTTTTTTTTTGGGTTTTTTTGCAACAACTTAGTTATGCGGGAGTAGGCTTATTTGTATTTAACAAGCATCGATTCACGTCAAAGCTAAATATTTCTTAATAAATTGAATGGAATTTTCTGATTTTTACATCAGACAAGATTTTTTTTTTTTTTTTTTTTTTTAATATCAATTCATTCTATATCAATAAAATGAATTGATATTTTTAAATTTTCCTAAGGCATTAAAATGTTTGATTATTTTTAAATAATCTGAATAATAGAGAATTTAAAAAGTCTTGCTATTCATGCATTGCTGACATTAAATAAATTAAATAAAATATTAAAGTTACTATGACATTCAATGATGAAAAAATACTTGGTAGGGGAGCGAAGAATTCCAATGTCCTTCCCGTTAACATTGAAGATTCTTCCGCTTTTATTTCTTATTATTTTAATCCGATTTTATTTAGAAAGAAGAAGAAATTGAGAATCGCCTACCTTACTTTAAAAGGTATGGATAGAATAGTCTATTAATAATGGCTAGCTTTCAAACGAAAATAAAATTTGTTACCAGATGTCCTCTTGTATACTTTCATTTATATAACCGATAAAGAAATAATAATAATTTTATAGGATTACTTCTATTGTATTCCAAAAGCTATCTTCTAAGACGGATTGTAATTCAATATTTTTATTTTTAAGGTTGAATGCAAGTGGTATCATATTATCAGCTAGCATCAAATGAAGGGAGCACAAAAATCGTAATTGTTTTGTAAGTTTTTCTCCTACACTGTTACATATTCTTCAACAAAAGCGTTTGTGTCACTTTCTTGTGTTGTTTCTTTATTATGTAATCATACACAATTATGAAGCTTTTTTTTTTTCCTAATACAAACTGCTATTGTTGAAATTGTCAGTGACCTGCAGTGCGGGACGGACACACCGTGAGTAGTTTATTCATGAACGGAGGGAAAGTGGGCTGCTTCTTTGTGATGAGACATCCGTAGGTAGAAGTCTGACGTCACTGCAGAGGAAGGGCAAGGCATTCTGGGAGGACTTTTGGGGGAACTACTTCTCATTTGCAGGTACTGGTGGAAACCCTGAAAACCCCATCAGATAGTCCGACTCACGTGGCAAGATGCTGAACATCATAAACGTAATCGAGTTTCCTTATTTTTTGAAACAGTGTCTACAACAAACCCTCCAGTGGATTGAATCTCAGCCCTAATGTTCATCATCGGCGCACGCTACCATCGGACCTAATACAAACTAATTGCCTTTAGACAAACAAATTCATGACGTATTCACATATCAAAGCGACAAAACTCATGCTTTATATCATATACATTCGTATATATATATATATATATTAGTTTGTATTATTGTAAAAAAGCATCTGTGAAGATATTAAATAGTTGGACTTTTTAAACATTATTTGTCTGTCAAAAAATAAATAAATAAACCTTTATCTAAGATATATCTAAAATATATTAAATATTTATTAATCCTTTTAAAAGTTACTAAGTTACTACCTCGTAAAATATTTTCATACTAATATTGTATTTTTTTGTAATTAAAAAAAAAAATTTTAACTGCAGAGTTGCTCAACCAGGAGTATTGTTTTCATGGATTCCTCGCCATCTTCTAGCTTTTTTCTTTTTTTTTTTTTTTTTGCAATAAATATTTATAAAATTGTTTTGAGAGTAATTCAAGAATTTTCCTGACTCATTCTCAAAATGTTAAAAATGGATGAAATGTAAAAAAATGAAACAACATTTTTTGAATTAAATGAACCAAATGACATACAAGTTAGTAAGCAAGGCAGTTAGTTATTCTTAAAAGTCCTTCACGTTTATGTCTTCTTTCGCCGTTCGTCTGACGGATTGTTCGTGATAGAAAAAAAAAAAAAAAAGAAAAGAAAAGAAAAGATTAGCAGAAATACGAAATATTTCATTTTGTAAACATGTTTTTCTGGAATAGTATATTCATCATCATCATCATTCATGAGGGTTTTAGTATTGACACTGTCTACTGAAATACTTGATTAACAAGTAACATAAAAAAAAAAAAAATTTTAAGTCAATTTCTACTTTTTTTCACTCTATTGCAGAAAGTCCTTTATAAATAATTTTCATTCATTTTTTTTAAGTTTATCTGGTGCCCTCTATTGGTAGATATATGCAACTTAAATCTAAAAAAAAAATAAAACTAATTAATTAAATTTAATTACTGAATTAATATTAGAAAAACTGTATTAACATCCAGTGTCATCCGCTACAAGTTAAAAAAAATGCATTTGAATTTGAGTGGATGAATAAAAAGTGTTTTATGAACGATTGAAAATTTGAACAAGATATATATAGGGAGAGTGTGAGCTAATAGAAGGAATTGAAAAATAAGCACGGCATAAGATTGAAGAAACTAATAATAAACAGATACTGTTTAGTTTGATTGAATTCAAATAATATGTTCATTTTAATAATTCAAAAATTACATAAATTTACTTTTTTTTCAAAAAATTTTTTTTTTTTTAAAAATTAATAATTTTTTTTTTTCACAATTTTGAAATGACATCCAGAACTAAATTACTCGAAAAAAATTATTGGTTCAAGCGAAACTGTTAGGTGAATATATGTTGTTGTGATTAATCCCCAGTGTCCGACAGTGCGGGACGGACATCCCGTATATACTCATGAATACAGGGAAAGGGGGCAGCTTCTGTGGTGATGGAGCGCCCGTAGGTAGAAGTCTTACTTGGCTCCACGTCGCTGAAGAAGGAAGGCAATGCCTTCTGGGAGGACTTTTTAGAGGTTAACTATTCAGTATCGCATGGGAGAAAACCTGGAAAACTCAAAACAGGTAGGCATCACAACGACGACCGACGCTGAACATCACAAACTCCATCGATTCTCCTCGTGTTTTGAAACAGCATCTGCAACAAAGCCGCTAACGGATTGAACCTCGGTCTAATACATTGCAACCAGCAGAGCACAGTGCCACTGAGCAACGAGTCGGGCAGCTGAATATATAAATTCAATCAATGGAATATTTTGTGTATTAAAATATTAAAATAAGAATGTTTAACACTGAAAAACCGTTATCTGCTTTAAAAATTACAATAATTACAATAAATCAAATGGCTATGTTATTTGACTTAATGTAATTAAAATATATTTTTGATTATTGATTGTCATGCGCAGATAATAACATTTTTAAAAGTATATTTTATATTTTCATATATTTGTCATACAAAAAAATCTTGATAAATTTTAAGAATAACTTTTTTTTTTTGAAGTCACTTATACTCAACCATATTTCGTTAATGTAGATATTATTCTGTACATAATAATGCAGCGCCAAAGTTCAGGTTAAATTAAAATTTTATTTTTAAACAATTTTTAGTAAATTTTAATTATTTGAATCATAAATTCATTTTCTTTGTCTTTCAACAACAGACGAAATAAAAGTTATTATAAAATTAATTTTTGCGCATAAATCAAGTGAATTTACAAAAAATTTTTATTGGTATTATTAACAGCTTTTTTTTTATTAGAACTACTATATACCATTAAATTCTTATAATTTCTCAAACAATATAGAAAATCTAAGAAACACATAAAAAGGAGTTCAGTAGTTAAATGAATAATTGATTATAAGATAAAAGTAAATTTTTAAGTAAATAATACTCAAAGTAGTATTTATGCCAGAAAATTTACAAAATCTAACATATTTACAAAATAATGTAAATAAAATAGATCCATATTTTTAAAATAAATTCTTAAAATAAAAATTGCCATATGGTAAAAATGATATTAAATATTATTTCACCATGCAAAATTATGCATATATTTTTCAAACTTAATATAACGGAGAAAGTTATTACATCACTTATGTCATAATCTTTTTTTTTATTCTCTCATGTTTTACACCGTATGCAAATAAAGGGTGAAATTTATGGGCGATTGAGTGCCAAATGTGGCAATCCAGCGTGCGATGTTCTCTGGTTTCCGCTAGCTGTTGAGGCGTGCAGCGGTGACTCATCGTATGGAGAGGACTTTATTGGCCAATAATATGGGCAGGAAGCAGCATTGAATTAAAGAGGAAACGCATGGCCGCCGCTCTTCGTAAACTTCCGGCACCCTTTTCTGTGTTATGTTTACAAATAGCAATCCGTCTTTTATAATAACTTATCAACTCACCTTGCGTTAAGTCCATTTTCAGGTTAGAGAACGCTGTTTAATTCTATGTATCCAGCTTTGGGACACTGTATCAACGTCTAGGTCCACAAATACTATTCCTTACAGTGTAGAATAAATAAATTAAATTTAAAAAACTAAATGCATAAAATAAAACTGTTTCATTTTGATTGTATATATATATAGCATTCACTATGCATATATATTTGATTTTCTCACATTGCCACTAATAAATTGTGAGGTTGGTATTTTTTAATTCAATTAACTAACATTTTGCACTTAATTTTAAATGAAAAGAAAATATAAAAATTTATTTAACTTTGTATTTGAGTATTTTATATTTTGTTAAGAATATGATTAAAAAAATAACAAATACAAATACAAATAAAGTAAAAACAAATACAAATAAATTAACAAATACAAATAAAATAATATTTTGTCTTGTTTAAACAACATTTTTGACAAAAAATCAAGATAGCCTCACACAAGGCTGAAAAAAAAGGTTGAAAGGGGAGATTTTTTTTTTTTTTTTTAAATCATACTTTTACAACACGGGGGGCATGACAGCCGAGTGGCCTAGCGCTCTGGCTCAAAACGGTACCACAAGTTTCGGTTTCTTGCTTCGGCGATGCCATGGATGTTTGTAGTGGTTCGGATGTTTGTAGTAGTTCCACTTTAAATCGTAGATCCCAGTCTAATAGGATCGTAGAGCGTTGTAAGAGGTAGTGTTATTCGCGTCCGTAGCATATCTTCAAGCTACATATGCCCCTGGGTAGTGCTAAAGGTGTAACAGCGTTGCAGCCGTTGCTTATGGCATAAAGATAATTGTCTCTGTATTGCCAGCTGCATTAGAAAAAAAAAAAAAAATTTACAACGCATTTATATATAAACTGTGACAACCTCTACTGAGTTTATTTATTTTCAAAATAGTCACTGTGACTCACACCACCATTGGCAATCGATTCACCTTCTAGTTGAGCATGCTACCATTAAGGCCAAAGGTCGAACTATGTGTAAGTTATGTCATCATTTCTAATGAGATTTATCCTAATGGTGTAGCCATTACTTAACTTCTGATTGTTTTCAGACACGTCAGCACTTGATCAAAGATAAGATTGATAAAAGGGTCTTCAGTCAGATAATATTACACAATGATTGGCTGGTAAATATGATGATGATAAGTATCAATAGATTGCTATTTACTTTGCAAGCATAGTTAATTCATTTAACTGCTTATCTCCTTATAACAGTAGGTTTCCAGAATATTTATCTAATATAGGACATGTTACTTAGTGTGACCAAGAAGAACTGGAGAAAATGCCTTTTGGAATTATCCTAATGGGAAATTAACTCACAAAGAAGCCTATGAAATTAAGCAGGTACTTTTACACAATGGAGTATATTACCAAAATTGATGATTTTAATTTCTGATTCTTTTCAGGCACTATTAACATTTTGATTAGATATGATTGAACAAAGGATGTTCTGAAGCAGATTACACTGAAGTGACAAAAGTCATGGGATACGTCTTAATATCGTGTCAGCCCTCCTTTCGCCCGGCGAAGTGCATCAACTCGACGTGGCATGGACTCAACAAGTCGTTGGAAGTCTTCTGCAGGAATATTGAGCCATGCTGTCTCGATAGACGTCCATAATTGTGAAAGCGTTGATGGTGCAGGATTTTGGGCACGAACAGACCTCTCGATGATGTCCCATAAATGCTCGATGGGATTCATGTCGGGCGATCTAGGTGGCCAGATTATTCATTGGAATTGTCCAGAATGTTCTTCAAACCAATCGCGAACAGTTGTGGCCGCATTGTCATCCATAAAAATCCCATCGTTGTTTGGGTACATGAAGTCCATGAATGGCTGCAAGTGATCTCCAAGTAGCTGAACATAAGCATTTCCAGTCAATGTTCGGTCCAGTCGCACCAGAGGACCAAGTCCATGCCATGAAAAAACAGCCCACACCATTACGGAGCCACCACCAGCTTGAACAGTGCCTTGCTGACAGTTTGGGTCCATGGCTTCGTGGGGTCTGCGCCACACTCGAACCCTACCATCAGCTCTTACCAACTAAAATCGTGACTCCTCGGACCAGGCCACGGTTTTCCATTCATCTAGGGACCAACCGATATGCTCACGTGCCCACGAGAGTCGCTGCAAGCGATGTCGTTCTGTCAGTAAAGGCACTCGGAGTCGGTCTTCTGCTGGAATAGCCCAAGAAAGCCAAATTTCTCCGCACAGTTCTAACAGACAAGTCCGTTGTACGTCCACATTGATTTCTGCGGTTATTTGACGCAGTGTTGCTTGTCTGTTAGAATTTACGACTCTTTGCAGACGTCGCCGGTCTCGGTCGTTAAGTGCAGGCGGTCGACCACTGCGCTGTCCATGGTGGGATGTTATGCCTGAAATTTCATACTCTCGGTACACTCTTGACACAGTGGATCTGGGAATGTTGAATTCCCTAACGATTTCCGAAATGGCATGACTCATGCGTCTAGCTCCAACTAACATTCCGCGTTCAAAGTCTGTTAATTCCCGTCGTGCGGTCATCATCACGTCAAAACCTCTTCACATGAATAACTTGAATAGAAATGAAAGCTCTGCGAAAGCACTGCGCATTTATACCTGTTCTACGCGATGCTACTGCCATCTGAAAATTTGCATATTGCTATCCCATGACTTTTGTCACTTCAGTGTATATTCCGCAATGTTTGGCTTACAAATAGCATGATGATAATTATAAATAGATTGCTATTCACTTTGTAAGCATAGATATTTCATTTAGCTGCTTATCCCCTTTATAACAGTTTGTTTCAGAATGTTTATCTAATATCGGACGCATTACTTAGTGTGACCACGAAGAACGTACGACACGACACCCACCAACGAAAGGAGAAAATGCATTCCTGGAATTATTCTAATAGGAAATTATCTCGTAAAGAAATCTGTGAAATTAAGCAGCTACTTTACAATAATGGAGTATATTACCAAAAATCGATGATTCTAATTTCTAATTGTTTTCGGAAGTTATACTGTAGAATATAACTATACTATATCAGAAGATACTATTAGCATTTTGATTAGATAAGTTTGAACAAAGGATGTCCTGAGGCAGATTGTATTCCACAATCATTGGCTCAAAATATGATGATGATAAGTACAAAATAGATTGCTGTTCACTTTGCAAGCATTGTTAATTCATTTAACTGCTTATCTCTTTATGACAGTTGGTTTCAGAATGTTTATTTAATACAGGACACATTGTGTACCGGACACCTACCATACACGTGGTGTGACCGCGAAGAACATGTGTCACCACAACCACCAAAGAAAAGAAGAAAATGCCTCCCTGGAATTCTTCTAATGGGAAATTAACTTGTAAACAAGTCTATGAAATTATACAGCTATTTTATGATATTGGGGCATATTACCAAACCTCATGTTGTTTACTATTTAAAACGATACGCTAGAATGAAATGATACCCTTAAAATGCTATGTGGTTCTCCGAACATTTTGCCCTTAAGACTTTTAACAAAGAAAAATATTGTTGCTATCTCATTTCCCAGCCTTTTACATAATTAAACTAAAATTTGCCGTAGCTTCGAGATTTAATTAAATTTATTTTTTAAAAATTAAATAAAATAACAGTTCTCTTTTACAAAGAATAGTACTGAATTAAAAATAAGTGCTTTAAATACGTGCATTTTAGGTATAATAAATAAATACGTACATAAATATGTTTTAGTATAATAAATATGTACATACATATAATAAATATATACATAAATACATACATATGTGTTATACAATAGGTATAATAAACATATATATTTGTAATTAATTTCAGTACATTTGTAACCTGTTTTTATTTATTTTTTTAACATGCTATCTGCGGTATATCTGCATCATTATCAGTGGTGTACAGCCTCCATCGATTTTTTCTGTATGATTTAATCTAGTTTAATTTCTATCTGTACGAAATTAATCACATCTGCAACTCATTTGCATTCCTTTCCCACTCCTCTTAAAGTTCTCACAGCGCAGTTTGAAAACCACAGCGATAGACGAAGACTAGACTGACGAAGACCAGATCTGATAGACGAAGACTAAACATGATTCGTACACTAGAGCAAGGAAAGGCCGAACCAATAGCTTTTGCTAAGGAGCAGTCACAATTCACTTTACAGCATTATTAGGTTCGAGTTAGTTCATTATTAGGTTGTTAACAAAGATCTACATGATGTACATTTCATACAATTATGAACTGTTAAGTATTAAGTATTTCATATAATGACAAATCCCTCAAGTTTGTAAACGAGAGTCAAACGGATCGATATTAACATTTCAGTAATGCAAATAATTTATTCAGTTTTATAACTGAATAAAAGACATCACTTGGCGTTATCTGATTGCCCAGGATAATAAAATTTAGTAAAACTAAAAATGCTTTAAGAAAAAGTATCTATACAGAATTAAAGTTTTGAGAATTTAAACAACTCATTTAATTAATATGAAGTGATTAAATTTACTTTTATCCAAACTTTCCGAATATTTTTTTCTCATTTAGTCTTTTAGCATTTAATTTTAATATAATAGTGTAAGTATAATGTATAATAGTTTAATTTTAATAGTGTGATTTTAGTATAATGGTATAATTTTTGTAATACCATTTATTTGGAAAATAAATTGAAAACTAGTTCAGAAATAATTTAAGATGTAATTTAATAAGTTATTATATAATTAAAAATAATTAATACAAATATTTTTGTAATTTTTGGCTATAAATTTTAGGATCAAAATAATAAATTCAGGGCAAAAATTTAATTTCTAAGTGTTATAATTTTTAAGTTATACTGGAACATACATTCATGCATTCACTTTAATATGGATCGGTAAATATTTTTGCAAAACATTTAAATTTCGAGAACTAAATCTGCTTTGAAGATAATACACTGCTGACCTACCAAAATGCAACACCATGAAGGAGGCATCCAAGCAGCATGAAATTTGCATCATGTACATGGATTATGGATTATGCCAATGATTATGATTTCAGCGCACGCGCACATTACGCACGATTGCAACACCCCTTTATCTCAACAATCTTATTATTTTCACTTCATTCAACAATTATTCACCAACAATCCGTATTTAAGGGGGAAGGAAGACTGCCATTCTGAAGAACGTGAATTTTGCTCTCGTGCGATTTTTTTGTGTGTGCAGCTTTAGTACGCCTCGTGGAAAAACACGAGCATCATTCGAGCACGTTTCTGAATTCGACCGATGCAGAATAGCTGCATACAGAATTGCGGATTAACCTTCCGAGAAATCGGTCATTGTGCCTGACGTAGCCAATCGACAGTCATACAAATATGGGATCAGTGAGGACGACTGACCAACCGGGAACGATGGCAACCGCCCTCTCGCACCACTTCACTGGTTTGGTTTGGTTTGTAGCTCTACTGTCATCTTGTGCAAACTTTAGGATAAACAGACCGGGACCTACAGTTTAAAGTGGATTCGAACCACCAAAAAAAAAAAAAAAAAAAAATCCATGCCACAGCCAGGATTCGAATCTGGAGCCAGTGGAACCAAAGGCCAGAGCCAACTAGCCACCAGGCCGTCACTTTACTAGGCATATTGTGAGCATGCGGAAGTGATGAAGCGCACTTCCACATCCACCCGCAACTATATCACAAATACAAATACAGTCTGTAACACAACAACTGGTCTCCGCACGAACGATTCGATGTCGTTTACAATACAATGAGCTTTCCACTAGATGTCTATTGCTTCATTTACCTTTAGCTTTAAACAACAGGTTTGCATTATCAATGCACCTCTTTGGTTTAGTTTGGTTTGTCGCTCTACGGTCATTTTATGCATACGATTGCTAATCAGATCGGGTCCTACAGTTTAAAATGGATTCCGAACACTACAAGCATTCATGGCTCCGCCAGGACTCAAACCCGAAACCTGTAGTACCGAGCGCCAGAACGCTAGCTACTCGGTCACCAAGCTTCACTAAACGCCGGGATGAATCTCGCTTTCTGTATGCTGTACCATGATGGTCGGATTAGTGTTTGGAGAGTTAGAGTACTCTATGAAGAGAGGCTGCTCAACTGTTGTGCTATGCATCGTCATACTGGTCCTGCAGCAGATGGTATGGTGTGGGGTGGTATTGGATTCCATTCCACGCCCCCAAGTACATTTGCTAGACAACGCTATATCTCTGAAGTTTTGCAAATTGTTCTTCTTCCTTATTTTCAGGGTTTGCTTGCGGCTATATTTCAATAGCAAAATGTCCGACCACACATTTCAAGTAATGTTCAAGCTTTCTTCTTAGTCCAGTATGTTGCATTTTTACTAGGTTGCCCAAATCTACTTGCTATTGGACATGCCTGGTCAATGATTAGAGAACGCCTATTCCGGCATGCCACACCACCAAATGAACTTTTGCTACGCGTGGAGACAGCATGGGGCTGTCATTCCACAGCAACACGTATAAAGTCTCTTTCACTCAATGCCACTGTGTATAGCAGAGGTTATTGACAACCGTGGAGGAATCACTTTTTACTGATTGTTTCGTCTTCCTGATCTCAAAGAAGGCAGTATTTCAAATCAATTAACATGGATACATGTGATGTTCTTTGACCTCTTGTAAAGTTCATTATTTACGGTATTTTGTTACGGTTTATATATGTTTTTGGTACCTATCGGTTAGCCTGATTTAACCTGATATTATTTTCTTTCGTTTTGGTGTAGACGCAATAAACCAGCAGTATAATCAATTTAGATAATAAAACAACTCATTTCATTTAAAATTAAATTTTTTTTATAAACTCAAAATATATAAACCAAAGAAATAAAAAAGTGCTTCATTTAGTGATATTTGGGGATTTATTACTTGCTCCTGAATAATGGATAAATAGAGAAATTTGGGGATCGATATATAAGCCAACATCTTACTTTACAAAAATTGGGAAATTCGAAACGGCAATTATTTAACAATCGCAATTAACTTAGTGTCAGTTTACGGGAAAAGGTGTAAAGATTATAAAACATTATTAAATTTTAAAGTCAGGCCAGAATTTCAAAGTATAAAAAGTCAAAAGTCTAATTTTTTTCAAAAATATTCTATGTTTTGGGAGTAAAGTTATGTATTTTATTAAATTATGATTATGCGGTGCATTTTAAACAAAGAATACTAAATAAAGAACTTAAATGCAGTAAACAAAATTTATGTATGGATATTTAGAATTAACCAATTCTTAATAAAAAAATTCTATTAAGAATTGGTTAGTTCTAATTGCTAATAGCTTTTAACCAAATGTCCATACATAAATGGCTTTTCATCTTTTCATGGTCTTTTACTTCCTTCATAAGCTGTTTCCTTTAAATCTGAGTAAGAATAAATTCTTCACAAATATCAGTGGTCGTTACCATCGGTGCATGGAATACCCGATTATTTATTTAAATATAACTGGTTTACTTTGTATTTTGCGTCCTGCATGTAGAAGTAATAAGGCAAAAGATTAACCACTGGAGGTTTGGTTTGATTTGTCGTTCTACAGTTTATTTTACGCACACTTTAGTCTAATTAGACCGAGGCCTACAGTTGAACTTGATTCCGAACCACTAACAGACATCTCTGCCACGGCCAGAATTCGAACCTATGGTACCAAAGGCCAGAACTCTATCCAATTGGCCATTAAGACATAGGGACAGATTATGGGCTCGATATCTATCGATTGCCTTACAAGTAGCTATCTGATATTTAAACCTGTTAATACTCTCCCAATTTCACGTCCCTCCTAACACCACCTATCACAGTTATAGTTTGGTTTGTCACTCTATAGTCAATTTGTGCATACTTTGGGGTAATTATCTAGGATCTACAGTTTAATGTGGATTCCGAACCACTCTCAAACACACATGCCACCGCCGGATACGAACCAGAAAACCTGTGGCAGAAAGGCCAGAGCGCTAGCCAATCGGTCATCAGGCGGCTGTCCATGAGAGGAGTATGTGGTTCTTAAATATATATTAGTTAAAAATTCATTAATTTCTATTTATAATAATTTATATTTATTTTATACTGAATTTTTATTATATTTATATTTATATTATATTAATATTATTGCATTAATTTATATTTATATTATACTTAAAAAGGGGCAGCATCAAAATAATAATAATGATAATAAAGAAAAAGTTTAGAAACCCTGCAGTAGTGGTTATTATGTTGGTTTAAAAGCGATATGATATAAACTAAATGACAACATTATGGTGTATATACAAAGATAAAAAAATCATATAATATGTATATATAGACAATTAGTTGATTAACAATTTATAAGATTTTTTTATCCATCTTTCATACAGATTTATTGTATGTGGATGATTGCCTGTATGTGTTGAAAAAAAATGGAATGCATGTTGATTAAGAATAGGAAATGTCATTACAACTTGTCAACTGTTCTTCCTTTGAAAAATGCAAACTCATATCCTTCCCGTCCACACGGGAGAAGGCCGAGATCCATTGTCTGAACAGACAGTCCAAATATGAGACCGAAACGTGCTCGACTGCTTTCGTTGACCCGCGAGCAAAGTCGTTCAACAAGGATTTTGAACGCAAGAATTCGTTTTGCATGCATATGAATGACGCAATGAGTTTGATGGCTGAGCATCGATGTTGAACAGACCTCGCAGCTTTTTTTGCAATTTCCTTCTTGCTCTTGCCTCTTTTTTGTTCTTCCTTTCTAGTCTGATGTACGTAATAAACGACCTTATTACGTATTGGGGCTTGGAAAAAGACCTTTTGGAAAATTTACTTTTATTTGTTAAGTTTGTTTGAAGGTCAGTTGTGATTTGTGTGTGTGTTTTAGAAGTTTATGTTAATTAATACGCTAGAATTGACTCATGTTTTCCTCGTTCATTATTTTATTTTTGTAACACGTGATAGATTTAAAAATATTTAAGAGTTAATTAAAGGGTTCTAATTAAATCGGGCTTTTTCAGACTACAGCCTGCCGAAATTTTCCAGTACCCGCTACATCATGTCCATTTTACTTCAAAATATAATTGATGATTTTTTTAATAGGTTTTTCAAATTTTGATGAAAGATTAAGACGGGGAAACATAATCCAACCTTAGTTTAACAAAAAAGTAAACCTTTAAATATTGGAAAATATTTTATGCAATGTTTTCTATTTTATTGCACATTGGAAGATAGATCCTTAAAAAAATTAGATACCTTAGGATGTGTACTTTAAATAATAACACATGCAGCATCTCATCTACGCAATTGTTTTATGATGTTTATTGACCAAAGAATTCTTCATTTAAAAATAGCTGTAATGAAAGTAGAGATGGTGGGTTTTAAGTGACACACAAAAAAATTTCGAATGCCTAATTCGATGAACACATATTTGTAAATAAAACTTTTTAGACAATATTAAAGACAAAAAAAAAAAAAAATTTAAATATATAAAACATTTGGCCAGTCACTTTTGTTCTGGATTACGACAAAACTCGCACCAATACTAAAACACTATTCAAATTAATGTAATACCACACATCAAATTCTTTATTTGCCTTTTGTTGTAGTTGTGTCTAATGCTCAGTGTCCTGCAGTGCGCACTGCAGGAACTGAGACACATGTAGGGACACTCCCATGAGTAATCTACTCATGGATGGAGGGAAAGGGGCAACCTTTGTTGTGTGATGGAGCAGGTCTGACTGGTGAGCATTAGGGCGGATATTCAATCCTCTGGCGGCTTTGTTGTAGACACTGTTTCAGAAAAACAAAATGACCCGATGGTGTTTTGTGATATGTAACATCTTGCTTCTTAGTCGGACTACTACTACTACTATATCACACCACATCACTGTGCCTAGAGCTGAGTTGCCCCTTTACAGTTTGGGAATGATGTGGGTGAGATGTCTGACTGGGCTCTGAACAACGCTCTACAATCATATTAGACCGGGACCTACGGCTTAAAGTGGATTCTGTTAGTCTCTTTTTCTGTTTTTTTCTCTCATACGATACGCATATACGGTGTAGTTCCCTAACAAGTCCTCCCGGAAGGCACTGGCCTCCTTCAGCGTCACGGAGCCAAATCAAACTTCTACCTACGTGCGTTCCATCACAACAGAAGCTGCTTTCCCTTTCCTTCCTTCCTTGAGACCACTCGGGTTCTTGGACTTGGTATAGATGTTGCTGTCTACCAAATGGAAGTGGGATAATATATATATATATATATATATTAAAAAATAGATTATAATTTTACCTATTTTTTACAAACCAAAATTAAAAATAGCAAAAAACATTATAAAAGTGAATTACCTCTTTCAATATTCGCATTTTGATTCAAGCATTTTTCGTCTGTTAATGTATCATGTTTTTTCTTTTAAATTCCTGTTTTGAAGAGTTATTTATCACTGACTTTTTATCAGAATTTTGTTAATTAACCAAGACACAAAATATTGAACAAAATTTATTAAATGAAATAAGATTTCTAAAATTTTCCTGAGAATCCCTTCCGGCTAATGACCTTAACTTCGCGTCTATCATTCGCAGAACTTGATTCAACACTTACTTAGTCTCCATAATTCAATGATCATCGAGGAATTAAGGAAATTAATTTGGCAAGCTCTGCTTATTAGCCGTTTCCTTATTGCATAAATAAAGAGAAATAGTTCGAAGATCGTTAACTGGATAGTTTGTATGCAACGGTTTATGAATTATTGCGACTTCTGTTGTTTTTCGTATAAGACTTGCTGTACTTTATGATAGTTACAAACTTAATCTTCTTTTAATGAAGCTTTATTCAAATCTAATATTTTTTTTTACTAATAAATATAGTATAACTATCATGAACGATTAAGCTAAGATAGATTTTTTTTTTTAAATATTTAATACTCATATTAATTAAAATGATATATTAGAGCTAAATAGGGGTATAGCATTATAAAGTAAGACATCTAAGTTTAAAAATTAATATATCTACATTTTTTAAGTTTGTACATACTCAGTTCCCTATAAAATCTAAATTTTAAAACTGCCATTAAAATTTTAGGTTTAAAAATTTGGCAACATGGTCAAAAAATAGTTGTTCTCGAATTTATTTACGATGAAATTTCTCGCAACAGATCAGATTTTAATTAATTTTTGGAATTTAATTAGAACTTTTAAAATTCCTTGACTTTATCTGCCATCCTATACATGTACTAGTCAAAAGTTATTCAACATTTTTTTTTTTTTTTAATTTTCTGTGAAATAGTTCATCTTAAAAACACACTTGTTCTTGGACTTGGTCTAGATGTTGCTGCTGTTTACCAAGTGCGATAAATAAAAATTAGGGTGAAACAGGAGATCTACCAATATCCTGAAAATGTAAAATTGAAAATTTTGTATTTGTGTCGTTTTTCTGGGTTAATCTGTTATCTTTAAACATTTATTTTTTTTGTTTTATTATTTATAAATTTGTAACCTTTTTTTTAAGTGTGTTTTCATTTACATGAAAATTATCATCTATTGCGTTGGCAAGAAATTAATTTCTGTTTTCGCCATGCTTTTTAAATGACAGAAACCGAAAGAACCTTCCTGCCAACCCAATAAAATATGAAAAACTTAAAAAAAAAAAAAAAATAGCTTCTTTTTTTTTTGTTAAAAGTTAATTTTTAATTAAAGAGTATCAAAATGTCTTCAAAAGTTGAGACCACACGGGTTCTTAGATTTGGTCTAGATGTTGCTGTCTACCAAATGGGATTAGAAACAACAAGAATTGACAGTATTACCTTTTTTTTTTTTTTTGACGATTTAAAATGTGTAAAACTAACTTGTCTGATTATAATTTTTAAAAATAACACGAATGATTAGATCAAATATATTAATAGAATAAAAAAGCATAAGTCCTTCAGTCCTTAAATTGTCATATCATTTTAATTGACAAATTCTTACACACATACGCACATAAAAAAAAATTGTAACATGCTTAATGTATCTTTTATAACTTTTTAATTCGAATGAGTCATGTATTATATTTCAAACATAAACCAAGCATATATATATATAAACATAAACATAGAATTGTCAGTATTGACTTTTTTTTTGACAATTTAAAACGTTTAAAAGTAATTGATTATGATTTTAAAAGTAACATAAAGGATTAGGTCAAATATATTAATAGAATAAAAAAGCATAAGTCGTTCAATTAAATTGCTGTTACATTTTAATTGGACAAATTCGTTCACACACACAAAACATCTGTAGGGTATCTTTTACAACTTTTTAATTCGAATGAGTCATGTATCATATATTACATTTCAAATATAATCCCTCCCTTCTTTTCTCTTATAATAAAATAACTTTTTTTTCCATAACGCACTGAATACAAAGCAGCATCTGGCAGGATCGCCCACACTATTTCGTAACAAAAATGAGACTGAACCATTCTTTTTTTTTTATTACATGAACGGGGATCGTAAATGAACCATTCACATAAAGTTTCCTCCCTGCCTTAACACTGGGTGCCTCTCCAAAGAACAACCCAGGAATTCGACAGATGGCTCAGCCACAGTTCTGAAAGACTGCAAGCAGGTCATCGATGGAAGAGAGCACTTGCAGCGTGCAATTCACGCTTTAAACCTAAAATTTATTGTACAGAACGAGGTTTTCTCGTGGTTTCGTCTGCTGTGATGTGCATCTTTGGAACACGCGAGTGCATCATTTTAAAATGGGGTGAAATCGCCTGCCATCATACGTCATTCTTGTTTCAGAGGTGGTAGTTCCTCTTCGGAGAATTGTTTGTGTGCTTGCTTTGAATTTGAAAGGATTTGAATGTAAATTTCAGAACAATTTTAAAATTTGACTCGCCCCGGACAGATTTCAGAGAATTGTATATTGTATCTCAGTTTAGAAATGTTTATCTAAGAAAAAAAAAAAAAAATTTTTAAAGTCAATTCCCTTTTTTTTCATTCTATTGCAGAAAAGTCCTTTACAAAAAAAAAGTTGAAATTTTCCTCTTACATCTGGCGCCGTCTATTGGTAGATATATGCAACTTAATCTGAAAAAAAAACTAAAATTAATTAATTAATGTTAATTAATGAATTAATATTTGAAAAGACTGTATTAACATCAAGTGTCATCCACTACAAGTTCAAAAAAATTGTATTTGAACTTGAGTGGATAAATAAAAAGTATTTTATGAACGATTGAAAATTTGAACAAGATATATATAGGGAGAGTGTGAGCTAATAGAAGGAATTGAAAAATAACAATGATGACTGTAAAATTATAATTTTAAAAATGTATAAATTATGGTTTCACCAATCATTTCATATCTCCATGTAATTAGAAAGATTCAAAAATTCGATCTGATATCCATGTTAAGTTTCACCACACAGAAATAAATAAAAATAGAATTCCAAATAGAAAAGTAAATAAATTCCTATTAAAAAAATAGGATGGTTAAATACTGAATGATTCAATAAACAATGAAAATGAATAAAATAAAAATGAATAAAAATGAATAAAAGGCATTTTATTGCCAGCATTAAAAAATATAGAGTTTAATATTTTCGTCTGCCATTCATTTCACTAAAGTGGCCCCAGCAAAAGAATGTTCATGTTAAAAAAATAGAATTATAATTTAAGGACAACATTTCATTGTTTAAGTACTGATTTTCTTAATCTTTACAAAAACATCGTCTTACTAAAGTTAGTAATCGAAGTAAAACTTTATTTAAAAACAATTTCTATTTAGGATTTTTATACTTTCAATTTATGTTTAATTCCTCAATAATATTAATATTGTTGTTGTTATCGTCTCCATGGATTTAAAATATAATTATCAATGTTACATCAAGTCAAAAGTCTTCACGATAGCCACCACTAGCAATGGCGCCGCTTCACTATGCAGGACTTCTCTTAAGTTGGCCTTGATTGGCACCATACCCGATTGCAAAACATGGGGAGTGAGTGCTGGGCACTCTAGAATGTGCTTAGGGGTTAGGAAAGCGTTGGGGCAATTTCTGCAGGGGATGTATTCCCTGGTCTTGTCTGAGAGAATCTTCATCCCTCTGTAATGATTAGTTCTGAGTCTGCTAATAACTGATGTCAACTTCCTAGGGCAGTTGAAGTCCATATATTAATAATGATATATTGCGGATAATATAATATTCTTTGAAACACATTTGAAATGGTATTTTTGTTTGTTATGTGTAGGTATGCGAGTGTGTAGCGCAGGTACACCACAGAACAACCAGGGAATTCGACAGCTGGCTCAGAAACAATTATGAAAGACTGTTCTGAGCAGGGTCATCGATACGAAGAGAGCACTTGCAGCGTGCAATTCACGCTTTAACCCTAAAATTTATTGTACAGAACGAAGTTTTCTCGTGGTTCGTTCTGCTGTGATGTGCATCTTCGGAACACGCGAGTTCATCGTTTTAAAATGGGGTGAAATCGCTTGCGGCCATACGTCATTCTTGTTTCAGAGAAGGTTCTAGTTTTTTTCGGAAAATTGTTTGTGTGCTTGTTTTGAATGTGAAAGAGCTCGAGGTACTTGGAATGCAAATTTCAGAATAATATTAAAATTCGACTCACCGCGGCAAGGTTTCAATAAATTGTATAACGTATCTTAGTTTAGTAAGTTTTGTTAAGAAAAAAAATACAAAGATGACTGTAAAATTAGAATAAAAAAAATCCAAGTGGGAAAAAAAGTACAAATTATGGATTCACTAATCATTTCATAACTCCATGTAATTAAAAAAATTCAGTCTGATATCCATATTAAGTGTCAACACACAGAAATAAATAAAAAAATAAAAATTGCCAAATAGAAAATGAATAAGTTGATATTATAAAAAAATTGGATGGTTATATAAAGAACCATTCAATAAAAAATGAATACTAACCATTAAGTTGCCAACATTAAACAAACATATAGAGTTTAATATTTTCGTCTGCCATTCATTTCATTTAAGCGGTCACAGCAAAAGCGTGTTCATGTTTAAAAATAGATTACTAATTTTAGGACAGAATTTCCTTATTTAAGTACGGATTTTCTTACTATTTACAGAAATATCGTCTTACTAAAGTTAGCAATCGAAGTAATACTTTATGTAAACAATTTCTATTTAGGATTTTTATTCTTTCAAGTTATGTTTAATTCCATTCCTTAATTTATACAATTATCTATCTATCAATCTATATATATATATATATATATATATATATATGACTAGCCCTCTGGGGCTCGATGCCATAGGTTCCTTGTGCGGGTCCTGGCACACGGGTGCCACGGGATGTTTGTAGTGGTTAGGAATCCACTTTACATGGTAGGTCCCGGTCTAATATGACAGTTGGACGTAGGGCTGACAACCCTACCCCATAAAAAGAAAACATCTCCCGTCTCGAAATTTGCCTAGTAGGCAGACGGCCTTGGCTCACCATGCGACTGTTGTGCCACTGATGATGATGATGATATATTTGCAGATGATACAATACTCTTTGGAGCACAATTGAATTAGCATGTTTGTTTATTAAGTATGTGTAATGCGCGTGTGTAGGGTGACCACTTAAGTGAAGGTGGGTGACCACTTAGGTGTATGGCATACTCTTTTAACAAGGAAATGTAAAAGTTAGCAAATCTTTATGCATTCGTTTTAAGACAAGAATCAAATCTTTTTTAAGTAAAAAATGTAAAAAATTTCATTTAATTTAGGGAATGATAGTGACACGCTCCCATAATTTAACGTTTATGTTTGATAGTGGAGTAGGAAACGCGCGAAAAGAGATGGGCCGATCTCCGCTTGTGGACAGAGTTGCAACTTTACTTACCAAAGAGAAGAGGCATGAATTATAGAGTGCAGGAGTGAGCTTCTCTCAACAGGTTGTTAGGTGTCATAAAAACTTTCTTCCATATGTGTGGCAAACAAGGCCGGATTTAGATGAAAAGAGGCCCTAGGCTATTCCACTTATGAGGCCCTTTCACCTCCCATTTTTAAGTTTGTAAATTACTTATTATTGTTTATTATTCATATGTGTAGAATCTCTTCTTATTTTTGATTTCAGTGTTTACTGTTTTTTACTGTTTTTAGAATAGTGTAATTCTAATTTTGCTAACAATTTGAATGTAGGCCCTTCTTGAACTTGAGGCCCTAGGCTGAAGCCTGGTTAGCCTATAGGAAAATTCGGCCCTAGTGGCAAGTCCCGAAAACGAGGAAGGCGAACGAGGAAGGAGGAAGGACAGAAAAGGACAGTAGAGGAGGACAGGAAGGGCAGTAACTCACCTCTCAGGTATAGTTTATATTATGAGAAACACTACGACCTGATATAAAAAAATGATTAGTGTCAATTACAGTTAGTTAATAGTAATAAAATTAAAAGAAAACAAATTTTAAAAATTTAGCAAACTCTTTTGAAGGAAAACAGCTGAATTTCCTGCCTTCCAATTTCTTTCGTTACAACCAATTCTTTTGAACAATCAATGTTAAGTGTTGCATCGACATCGGATTGAATTTATCAACCATTCTCAAATATTATATGCAAATGAGCCAGGTTACTTCTAAAAATCTTTCCATAAGCTGTAGCACACATTTAGAATAAAGTAGAATAACTTGTCGACAGCTTTACTAAGGTATTTATTACCCTAATATGTTAAAGGGAGCGTTCAAGTATAACATGATTTAAATATAGATTCTTCTTCTTCGTCATCAGCACTGCAAACTGTTACAGACCAAGTCAGTCTCCATGAGCTTCCTCCATCTGACTCTATCCGGGCAATACTAGATCGCCATCTGTTGACTCTCAGATCTCTTTCGAATGAATCAACCCATCTGGCGGAAGGTCTTCGGGTGCCTTCCATTGTTGAAAAAGTAACTTTTTAAGTTGGATTTGAGTCGTTATATTTGAAAATGTATCCAAGCCATCTAATACGACTTGCATCTAAAACTTTTACGATATCAGGTTTTTTGAATTTGATGTAAATTTCATATTTGTATTGTATTTTGTAGATATCGTTTTGCCTAAGAGCACCAAAAATTAATTGTAAGCATTTTTTTTTTTTTTTTTTTCAAAAATTAACACATTATTATCTTTTTTTCAGATTTATTTAATGCCCAGCACTCACTGCCATACAAAACGACTGAAATATAGAGTCAGAAACCTTAAAAAGATGTAAATATTATTATTTCATCTGTAGCTTTCACATCGTGTAGGTTGTGCAGCTGGGTTGTAACAGGATGTGGTTGATTTGAGGCACAGGTTTGAGAACACACAGCTTTATTTACACACGCACAAACATCACACACATACAAAATTTAACACATTTAAAGACATAAAATTATAGATTCGTGGAAGTATTCCATTTCTAGTCAAAATCTCGATACTCAGGTACGAGAGGGATGATTGAAATATACCTCTTCAAGTGATAATACTCTGTTAATACATGGACTGTGCTAAATTTATTTCCTCTCTGGGTGAGAGACTGTAAATTAAATGTTTTGCAGAGGACGCGCTGTACTTCCTCTTGGCTGAGAGTCTCGTGGCCTACTGACCATTTCTTCTGAAAGCCATAGGGAGCGATCTTGCAGTGTGTGTAGGAGTCTCTGGGGTTGTCATTTAGTTCCCTTTCGGGTTGGAGTTAGTTAGTGTCATGGATGTTGTAGTGATTCAGAATCCACTTTAAGCCGTAGGTCCCGGTCTCATATGACTGCAGAGCGTCCCAGAGGCCAGTCATACTTCTCACTCACATCATTCCCAAACTGTATAGGGGCAACTCAGCTCTAGGCACAGTGATGTGGTGTGGTGTAATAGCAGTGTGCTTAGGAGGAAACACGGTTACGATAGACAATTATAAAGTGAAGAATCCTGTACTAAAGATTGCCAATAAGGGCCTGAATGGCCGAGTGGCTAGCACTCTGGCGGCAATAGGTTTCGGGTTCGACCCCGGCGGTGCCATGGGTGTTTGCAATGGTTCGGAATCCACTTTTAAACTGTAGGTCTAATATGATCGTAGAGCGTTTGCGGGGCCATGTTACTCCTCGTCAGTGTCTTATCTTCAAGTTACACGTGCCCCCTCCTGGGTAATGCAAAGTGAGTAACGTCTGTGCAGCGCTGCCTTAATAAGACAATTGTCTAAGTGTTTGCCAGATGCATTAGGGAAAAAAAGGTTGCCAATAATTTTTTTAATTATTTGTGTCAAATATTGATAAAGCGTTGAAAACCCATATTTTGAAATACACTTTAAAAATAGATATGTAATAAATAAACTAATTCATCATAAAGAACTGTATCATGTAAAAAAAAAATTTTATTACATCTAGAAAGGGAATTATAAAATCAAGATTGCAGTTCTCAGAATAAAGTTAATAGACAAAATCGACACAATTGAATTGATTGACTTTTAAAAACAAAATCAATTTTCTGAGATCGCTGTAATTTCGTTAGTGATGGACTCTTTCCCAGAAGGGCGAGCGCAAGAACCTCTTTCAATGACATTTATCTATTCCTTCATTCTGGAAGTGTCGCAACGCTATCTAATCGATTTTGGAGAATGAGTGGTTGGATATATTAGGGCAGTCAAGATAACACACGGAGAGCAATCGACGAAGGAGCACAAATCTATAAATTGCTCGCTGCTGACTCATCCGTCTATCGAAAATTATTTATTCACTAATACTACATTATCGAAAATGCAGTCGGAACAGTCTCTTCGACTCGACTCGACTCGATAAGTAAGAAAAATGGGAGTGCTCATCATAATGCTCCTCTATTATGGACAGGGGAACATCTAAATATTATCGGTCTCAAATAGGGTTTTGGAGAACATTAAAAAGAGGCAAATTCTGTGGGTTCATCAGACCGTAAAATATAACTTTCTTTTCTTTATCATCTCAATTTTCTTCTTAGTAAAACATTTCCACTGCTGTATTCATAGACAAAAGCTTAGAGTCCATAGCTCTGCCGCACTCACTGAATGAAGTTTTCAACCAGTCTGTGAAAGTTAAATAATTTTAAAATTTTTCTTCTCAGTAAACATTTGTAATTATTTTTCTTTAAATTTAAGATGAAGCTTTTTTTATCCCCATTAAAATCAATTTCATACTTTAGATCCCATTTTTTTTTTTAATTTCATACTAATAGAAAAACTTTTTATTTCGAAATTTTCTAGCTGCTCCTATGCGGGTTAAATGGAGGACAAGTTGAAGGAAAATGAAAATAATATTAGTAATAATGGAAAACACACACATAAAAAAAAAAGGGAAATAAGCAGTAATAGAGGAAGGGCAGTAATATTCAAAAACCTAGTAATTGATAGATCATTGGTTGTCAATGGGAAACCATTTCTTGTACCTTCCTATCAGATTGGAATTGGATTTGGCTGTGGCAAGACTTCATTTGGAAACAATATAAACACATTTGGAAATTATATTCCAATTCCAATTTGATGCATTCCTCCATCGGAAAGGGAAGATACAAGAAATGTTTTCCCTCTTGCAGGGATTATCAAGTACCGGCGGCTCGAGTTGCCAGAGATTTTGGCGAATCCATCCTTATTAATATGCCATTAAAAAGCAAAGCATCCAGTTTATAAGCCAAAACATTTTAGCAACATCTTTTATGTTATCTACAGACAAAATTAACAAGAATGCAATTGATTTATAGTACTGAATAAATTTTAACGTGTTGCCAAAAACGATAAAATCACACAATGGCTGAAAATTTTATTTCTCCTCTGTCAAGGATGCTGTTTGATGAAAACTATGCCTAAAAATTAATAATATTCCCATCTCAAACAATATAATTTCTTGAAAATTCAACGATATGTCGGAAGACATTGAATCTGCATTAATTGAAAGAATAAAAAAGCAGTCCTTTTCTTTCAATATAGATGGAAACTGATGTTTCCAAACTGGCAATTTTTCTGTTATTATAAGATATTTATTTACGAGAAAACGTGCTTGAAACTTTTTTTTTTCTGTGCTTTTCCTCTCATTGAACGATGCACACGTGAGAATATATTAAATGCCACTTCTGTGAGAAAGATATTAACTAGGCGAATTACTATGCTGTTTGCAATAACGGTGAAAAATCTGTGGTTGAACTGTTGCACAGGATTACGAAATTGCATCAAAGAAGTTGCATCCTATGTAGCTTAGAATCATCGCTGTGTTCATTGATAAAATGCCTATTGACTATAATTCTGGTACATTCAGTGAAGGAAGCGTTCAAACAGTCTGTGAAAGTTATTAATTTTAAAAATACTACTTCAACAAACTTCAGAATATTCAGATTTTTGTTGTAAGAGATGGGCAACCTATACACAACATTACTTTTGCATACTGAAGTGAGGTAATTTTAACGTGGTAAAGTATTGACAAGATTTTTGAAGTGAGACAAAAGTTTTTGCTGCCTGATGGCCAATTGGCTACTGCTTTGACCTTTGTTATCACAGGCTCCAGGTTTGAATCCTGGCGGTGGAATGGATGTTTGTTAGTGGTTTCGGAATCCACGTTGCACTGTAGGACGCTTTCTAATTAGCCTAAAGAGTGAAAAAAATGAGTGCCTAAAGACCGAGTGACTAGAGCTCTGTGCCATGAGTTTCGGGTTCGAGTCCTGGCTGTCACATGGATATTTGTAGTGGCTGGGAATCCACTTTGAATCGTAGGTCCCGGTCTAATATGAATGTTGGGCGTAGGATCTCTTTTTTCTATAAAGCTCTCAATTTCATGAAAGCAAGTGGCTTCAGTACTTCATACAGTCAGATGGCCAATTCGCTAGCGCTCTGGCCTTTTGTATCATAGGCTTCAGGTTCGAATCTTGGCAGAGGCATAGATGTTTGTTAGTGGTTTGGTACCATAGGCTTCAGGTTCGAATTTGGCGGAGGCATAGTTGTTTGCTAATGATTTGGTATCCACGGTTAAATATTGTTTGTTAGTTCGGTTAAACTATACGTCCCGATCTAATTAGCCCAAAGTGAGTACAAAATGACCGTAGAGCGACGAACCAATTAAACTTTCATACTTATTTGACATTTTCCAAGAATATATAAGGCTTAACTTTTTAACAGAACAGTTCGATAACAGTTTTTAAGATTTCCGATAAAATCCGAGTTTTTGCTCAAGAAATTGGATTTTTGTGAGTCTTGAATCGGAAAAGATCAGAGTGAAGTTATTAAGACACTTCAATTTCTTATCTGAAAACGATATTGAAATGTCAAAAGAAGTTAAAACTAATGCAACAGATTAGTTAAAGCATTTAAAGTGTCCTTCAGGCAGTTTATCCTGAAGCGAAAAGATGAAGATAATTGGATTTGAAATCCATTCTGTCATTTGAGCTTTTAACAAACTGAAAAAAAGTTTCGGTTTCAGAAAAAGGAAATATTGATTGAATTTTCGACTGATTCTTTCTTCTTTAAAGAAATGATTTAAAAAAAAAAAAAAAAGTCTCATTAATTTGACAGCAGGGAAAAAAAGTATCAAGAAAATATTCTTCATCCTCCATGTACACAGAACTTGTTAAACCAGCATTCTCGTCTTATGCGTGTATTTAGAATTAAATATCAAAATAATCTCGATGCTGATCTTTACTTAAGTTTAAACCTGTCGTCATCTGAAACCGAGTTTAAAAAAACTCGGTTCCAAGAAACAAGATCGAGTATCGCATTGAATTTCTAGAAAAGCACGTTTAAAAACTTGCTTATGAAAATAATCGTTAAATATTAGTTAACTTTTAATATTTTAGTGATATATGGATGTTTTAGCAATTTTTGTTTGTTCTTATGCAGCTGGCAAACACTAGACAGTTGTCTTGGATGCCTTAAGGCAAGCGCTACAATTAGCACTACCCAGAAGGTGTGTGTAGCTTGAAGATAAGCTACGGACGAGGAGTAACAATACCCCCGCAACGCTCTACGATCCTGTTAGACCGGAAACTACGGTTTAAAAAGTGGATTCGAAAACCATACAAACATCCATGGCACCCCATCCATCCATCCGCAGACTCGAACCCGACACCTGTGGTACCAAGCGCTGGCCATTCGGCCATTCAGGCCCCATGTTTTAACAGTAGTATTACAAATTTCTAGCTGAAGAAGAGAATGCATAAACGATTTGGAAACATAAAGTAATACAAGTTCGAAGAGGCTTTCCTGATGCAATGGTGTATACAGAATAAGGATAACTATTTAAATGAACTGCAAAATAACTTAAAGGATACCATGTAAGTGATTATGCAGTTTTCCGATTATTGAACATCGTAAAAAAATAGTTAGGGTTGTCAGTACTATATCTAGCACGTAAGTTCCATGTCCTGACTTGAGATTATATCTGTCTTCATTTGAACCTGATTTAATAAAAAAACTCCATCGTAAAAACAAGATCGTGGATCGTATTGAAATTCTTGAAATACGCGTTTGAAAACTTGCTTATGATGTTAAATAATTACTAAATATTAGTTAACGTTTAATAATTGAATGATGTACGGATATATCAACACTAGGATTACAAACAATTAGCAGAAGAAGAGTACACATAGATGATTCGGAAACACAAAACACTACAGGGCCGAATAAACTTTCCTGATGCTGTGGTGTACTATACAGAAAACACTTAAGGATAACCATGTGAATAAACTGCATAACCACTTCACTGCATAAACACTTAAAGGACACCAAAGTGATTATGCAGTTTTTTGTATTATTGTGCATCGCAAAAAAAATAGTTAAGATTGTCCAGTAGCAGACATTGCACAGTTCCTTCCATGTCTTGACTTGAGATTATATCTGCTGCATTTGAAATTGATTTAAAAAAAAAAACTCAGCTCCAGGAAACAAGATCGTGGATTGCATTGAAATTCTTGAAATGCACGTTTAAAAACTTGATTATGAAGTTAAATAATTGCTAAATATTAGTTAACTTTTAATATTTGATTGATATATGGATGTTTCAGCACTAGGATTACAAACTTGTAACACAAGAAGACTACACATAAACGATTCGGAATCACAAAGCAATACAGGGTCGAACAGACTTTCCTGATACAGAAAACACTTAAGGATACAAAGGTAAGATTATGCAGTTTTTGATTAATGAATAAAAATGGTTAGGATTGTCCAGTGCCAGATCTTGCAGTCTCTTCTATGTCCTGGATCGAGATTATATCTGTCTTCATTTTTAAAAACTCAGCTCCAGGAAATAAGATGATGGATCACATTGATTCAAAAAAGCAAGTTTGAAAACTCTCTTATGAAGTTAAATAATTGTTGGGAACTTGCGTTATAAATTTATATGGTTTAAAATTAGTATGATGCTATTTATTTTGATATTAGACTGATATTTTTAAAATACAATTAGAATAAATTGGAAAAACAAAGGCTATATATACTACAATCATTTACCAGCTAACCTGAAGACATTACTATCTAACACAAAGAAAACTCATAAATGATATTCATAAATGAAAAGCTTGGGACTTACTGATCTAAAAGTAAGTTTTTGCTTATAAAATAACTTTATTAACCTTTTATTCTTATTATTTATGAAAGGTTTTTATTATTTATGTGAGTACACGCATTAAAAGTATTATGGTTTATCTTATTGAAACAATTTTGCCTCTATGCAAAAAAATATTTAATGTTCATAAAAATAACTCGCATAAAGTTAAACGATTAACTTAAATTATATATCAAATTAGCTATTTTAATACAAGTACTATAACTTTAAATTGCTCCTTACTTCTGTATTAAAGGACAATATTTTTCAAAACAAAATATTTATATAAAAAAAAACTTGAAAAGTTATAAAATTTAAATTCAAAACAATTATGAACGTAAATCCCAAATGTGGTTGTTTCTTATCCCACTTGGTAGACAACAGCTTCTAGACCAAGTTCAAAAACCCGTGTGGTCTCATGGAAGGAGGGAAACGGGGGAGGGGGACAGCTTCTGTTGTGATGGAGCATTCGTAAGTTGAAGTTTGACGTGCTTCCGTGACGCTGAAGAAAGAAGACAACCTGTAGGACTTTTTTAGGGAGAACTACCCCGAATTTGTATATAGTATGGGGAGGAAACTCGTAAAAATCCCACCAGGTTGTCCGAGTAAACGAGACAAGATGCTGAACATCACAAACGCCATCGAGTCTCCTCGTTTTTTGAGACAGTGTCTACAACAAAGCCGCCAGTGGACTGAACCTCCTTTTCCCTAATGCGCGTTGCCACTGAGCCACGAGTTGGTCACTCCAAATGTAAAATAGCAAAAAGCAGGCATCACTGTTTTTAAAATTGTTTAGGTTATAATGATGGAATTCGCATGATTGCAGTTTATAATGCAATCAAAATGTCTTCCCATCGGTTTAATCCTTCAAAAATATTTTTCCCTATTGACAAAAAAGCAATTTTTTTCGAAGAATCAACAATCATGGCTGTTTGTTTATATTGCTCCTTACAATCACAATCAAACCTTATTTCATTTAACATTGAAAAACATACGGAAAAGAGAATAAGATTTCGGATAAACTATCAAACAATTATCACTGATAAAAACTTATGTAACAATTTTTTTTTAACTATAAAAACTTGAAGTGTGTCCCTTAACCTTTGTAAAACCTCTTTTATCTCCTTCTAATTGTTCCGCGTAAAACGATAATTTTTTTAACCTAACACTTCTGATTATTTTAATCTGAGATGTCACTTAAAAACTTTTAAATTATTTCAAAGTTTATCGTGCAACTGATATTCTTTTGAAGGACAACAGAAGCAGTTGTTTATGGACAAATTATAATGCTTTGCCATTTATGTTATTCACTTTATAATTAAAATGAAACAATAATAAAATTCTTTTTTGCATATTGGAAAAAATATTTTAAAGGCCTTTGTTATCAAATAAAAAAAACTATTTGTAATTTTTTTGTGAAATAAATAATTCTTTATTTTTTATATATTCGCGTAGCATTTTATGTTCAAAAATTTTCAAATTTAAAAATAGTAAAAAAGCATTTTAATAAGCATTTAGCCGCGTTGACACTTAAGGCTCGTTCCCACCGAGGCATGAAGCGGCGACGCGTCACGCGGCAGGGGAAGAAAATTTTTCGACCCGTTCACACCGAAACGCCAGAAATCGCTTTACAGTTACTTCTACTAGATGGCAAATCTACTGTTGGCTCAATCCAAGTCACATGACACGGCAAGCATTCCAGAGTTGAAAGTTGTCCAACTCGAAGTGATGGATTTCAACTGGTTTCAGGCGAACGCGGTGAGGTTAGTGATTTGTCAACGCTTCACGCTTCAACGTCTCACGCCATGGTGTGAACGATCCTTAAGGCATTGAGCTATGAGGCGTGAAACGTTGACCAATCACAAGCCTCAGGCGTCGAGTTTTTAAGCTTTCGATTGGTGGATGCTTTATGCCTTTCCATTAATACCTTTATATGAATATGTCTTTCGTTTAATAACGTCTGACTTAAACTAATAAGCCGTGTATTAGTTGACGTTTAATAATTGAATGATATATGGGTATCTCAGCACTAGGATTACAAACTTCTTGCAGAAGTAGAGCATATATAGACGCTTATTAGACATACATAGACGCACGCTTATTATTTGTAAATTTTGCATTGATATGAATAAAAAAATGCGTGGTATTAACAAGATTTCATTACACTATACTAATAAAATTATGCATCGTTTTCTATACTTAATTCTATTATTGTGTTAATAAAATCTGATAAGGGCCATTTTTAGCTGATAAACTTTAATTTAAAAATGATATGCAATTTTAATGTTATATTTTTCAATTAATCTTAAAGTCAAGATGAATTAATATTAAATACAAAGTGCTATTTAGTTTTTAATATGTTAGTATCTTGATACATTCATCGTTTTGTAGTGATTATTTAAATATCGAACCCTGTTTTATTTTTAATTCTCAAAGGAATTTTTAACTGTTTTAAGATTTAATATAGAATAAAAGAGTAATATTTATTTTATCTCAATTGTCGTTAAGACTAATAAATTTTATTAAACATCGAATATATACATATATTTTGATGCAGCTGGCAAACACGTAGACAGTTGTCTTCTATGCCATAAGCAAGGGGTGCACAGAAGTTACTCGGTTAGCACTGCCCAGCAGGTGTGTGTAGCTTGAAGATGGGGCTATGGCACCGACAGAACTCGAACCTGTCATATCGAGAACCAGAACGCATCCATCAGGCCCCTACATCGAATATATTTACAAGTAGAAAATTTGATGAAATGAATTAAACTTGCCAAAAATAAACATACAGAAAAATGGAAGATACAATAAAGTTGCATATGGCCGAGTGGCTAGTGCTCTGGCGCTCGGTACCACAGGTTTCGGGTTCGAGTCCCGGCGGTGCCATGGATGTTTGTAGTGGTTCGGAATCCACTTTAAACCGTAGGTCCCGGTCTAACACGATCGTAGAGCGTTGTGGAGAGTGATATTAAAAAAATAAGGAAAAACTACTGTTCATATATATTGTGATTAGGGTATTATAGTCTTTGTTGCTTCACATTCCCATATACCACTTCATTCATCAAACTTGCATATGCATAGTATTTTCTCTGTAAGCTATAATGGAAAAACTTTAGTCCATTTAATAGTAAACTGAATAAAGAATAAGCCTCAATTTAATGGAACCATTCAAAAAATAAATTCAGTGCTAGAATACAAATGCATTTCCTGTTCTTGATGAAGAATAAAGCCATTTTGAAAGTGATCGTAGGAAACGGTGACTCATTCTGCATTTGGAAAATGAAAGCACATGATGGGAAACACGAGGTTGTAATTCGAAATCTTTTACGACTGCTATTGCATAATTGAGGATGTTTTGTCGTTAATTATACAATAAGGATGCGAGCTTAATCACTTTCAATACAAATTACAATAAGATCCGGTCTCGCGTGCCGATTTCCTGCTGTAAAAAATATCCTTTTTTTTTTTTTTTTTTTAATACTATCGACTTTTTTATGTGGTAGAATAATCATCCTCTAATAAAATGGGAGAAGGAAACCATATTTTATTTTATAAACGTAATAGAACATCTTTTGTAAACATATGTAAATAATCATAAAACTGAAAGTTGAATAAAAGTAACTGTAGTATTGTTGTGACACAAATATTGCAAAAATATTGTTGTGACTGTAGTACACACATTTTTAGCACCTACAACATTGCAAAAACATTGTTGTGACTGTAGTATACACAATGTAGTACTTACAACATTGAAAAAAAAACAATGTTGTAAGTGTAGTGCACACATTGTAGCACTTACAACATTGCAAAAACATTGTTGTGACTGTAGTGCACACAATGTAATACTTATAATACTGCAAGAACATTGTTGTGACTGCAGTACACACATTATAGTACTTACAACATTGCAAAAGAAATAATAATGAAAGAAAAAATAAACAATAATAAAAAAATTAAAAAATGAAATTCTAACGGGAAAATAAAAATAATAACAATAAATGAATAAAAAGAGGCAAATTTAAAATTTTTGTTTTCCCTAGAATTCGGATCTTTACTTTAAGGATCACAATTTGAGAACTACTCCTCTAATCAATACGTTGAACGTTGATTTTCGATTATTGAGTTTACAATATATCTAAAGGGACCGACTTACGCCTCAATGGCAAGAGCGCCGCTGGTGAGAATAAGGGCTACTACTACTACACCACACCACATCACTGTGGCTAGAGCTGAGTTTGCCCCCTTAATAGTTTGGGAGTGATGTGGATGAGAAGTCTGATTGGGCTCTGTGACGCTCTTAAGTCATATGAGACCGGGACCTACGACTTAAAGTGGAATCACTACAAACATCCATGGCACCGCCGTCTGACCCGAAACCTGTGGCACCGAGCGCTAGACACTCGATCATTCAGGCCGCAAAAAGAAGCAATAGGACTGAGATTCAATCCGCTGGCAGCTTTGTTACAGACATTGTTTCAAGAAACGAGGGTCTCGATGACTTTTCTGATGTTTAGCATCTTGCCTCGTGAGTCGGATTACCTGGTGGGGAGTTTTCCGGGTTTTCACCCATACGATATGCAAATTTCGGGTTATTTCCCCTAAGAGTCCTCCCGGAAGCCATTGCCCTCCTTTGTCAGCGTCAGCGGAGCTAAGTCAGACTTCTATCTGCAAGTGCTCCATCACAACAGAAGCTGCCCCCTCCCCTTCCTTTCTTCCATGAGACCACACGGGTTCTTGGACTTTGTCTAGATGTTGTTGTCTACCAAGTGGGATAAAAAACAAAAACAGCATATATCTGTATTAAAAGTATTAAATAGCACGTCACATACGGATACGGATACGTTCATAAATACGGATGTATACTATTAATTATCCCATAAAGACGTAAATTTTAATTGGTCATTCAAGTAAACGTAATCAGGTCCGGTTTGTATGTCAATTTCCTGTAATTAAAAAAAACAACTTTCTGGTAACACGTGAATTACTAGAAACAGTTTTAACAATCCATTGACGTAAAAGAGTTAAACATCCTTTACGACTTCAAATGCCACGGATAAATTGTACGTCGAAAAGACGATAAATAGTGATGGTTTAGTTTCGGTCCTTTTTTTACTGAGCAGATAAATTCATGACGTCATCGCGCCCGTCCCCTAATATCCAGTGACGTAAAGATTAATTATTGGATTACGTAATTTTTCGTTTATACCAATAAAGGAACAGTTGTTTTAGATTATAGATAATAAAAAAGTTATCTGATATTGATTTCAACACTCTTTCCTGATTATAATATTTCCGTTATATTCGATGTAATTTATATTTTTAAATTCCAGTACAAAGTTGGATGGAGTTGATTGAAAAAAAGTAGATAAAAAAAAGATAAATCGTTAAGAGTAAAGCCACTTAAAAAAATATTTTTTCCTTAAATTTAATTTTGAGAATACACGAAGAAATTATAAAAATTTAATGCTATGTTTATTTTTAAAAGTAACAAACAAAAAAAAATTAGAATATCATGATTTTTTCAAGATCGTTTGAAGAATAAAGAGAATCGTTTGAAATAGTTTAAATGTAGAATTATTCCATTCTATTTTATTCCATCAAAGATTTATTCCATTTTTTTTTTTTTTTTTTTTTTTCAGATTTATTCCAGTATATTTTTTTAAAGTATACATTCTTTTTTAGAAACTATCAAAATTCCAATTGTACATTTTATTTATCTAATTTACTTATTCATATTAAAAAAAAATTTAATTACTTAATAATGTAATTACTTATTCATATTCACAAAAAGATGAAAAAAAAAGCAATTTGCATTTTTACATTAAATTTTTAATTTTACAATTTTTTAAAATTATAGTATAAAAGTGAGAACAATTTATAGTTCTAAATTTAAACGTATTTCTAAGTTTGATTACGATCTTAAAATATCAGGATAAATAGATTTATATTTACAGAATCACTTTAAAAATATTTGTACTCGTAAAATTTTTAAAAATAATTTAAAATTAATTTTAAAAACAGCAGTTAGTTATTTTTTAAATGGCTAGTAAATTCCAAAGTATTTTACGAATAAATTTATAATACTAATTCTTCCGCATTCATTAAATTTGAATATTATGATTTCGAAATTTATTGTTACAGATACATTTAAATACAAATTAATGTTTAAAGATAAAAAAAAAATTCAAATTTATTCGTATAAATATTTTGTAGCTGTAACTTTTATTCGTTTGAAATCATCAAAATCTCCAATTGTTTTATAATATATTTTCATAAAAATGTTATTACTATGTTACTTATACTTTTATTGAAATGAGATAAGTTAATCAATAAGTTAGATTAAGTAGATGTAAATTAAGATAAGTTAGTAATAAATTAACAGTAAGTTAAATAACAGTAATTAACTGCAACAGTACTTTAATTAACAATTAATCTAACAGCAAGTTAGATTAATAAGATGCAGTTATATTTAAATATAAATTAATAATAATGTTTAAAGCTCAAAAAAAAAAAATTTTTTTCAAATTTAATCGTATAAATTTTTGTACCTGTAAACTTTATTGATTTGAAACTTTTAAATATGCAGTTGTTTTATAATAGTACATTTTCATAGAAATGTCATAACTATGTTAATTCATATTTTTAATTTAATAAAATAAGTTAAGTAAGTTAGATTAATTAGATAAAGTATTATTATTTTTAAATTGACATTCTATCCCTTTTTTGAAATTTCTTTCTTCAAATACGCATTTTTTGAAAATTTCCTTTTAAATGAAAAATATATTTTATCAAATTTTTACTGTCAACTATTTGATCAGTGCGATACAATATACATTTATAGTAACAACCAAAGGTTATAAATTCCTAACACTCCTACTTCACAGGAAATAATTCCAACAGCACGATACCCGAGTCGAAATCTCGAAATCGCTCAGATACTTAGATAAAAAGTAAAAAAGAACAAATTGATATCACATTTTGAAGAAGAATCAATAAAAAAAAATCAGGATCGATGACTTCTTAAGTCCCGACTGTGGTATTCTATTGTATCTATTGTCTTACGACAAGGAAAAGAAGTACCAATTTATTCATCATAAACTTCAGACAAATGCGAATATTAAACAATTATAGAATTTTTATCAGTATCCGGTGACTTACATGATCGGAATTAAGATAAAAGGTGCGCGGAGATGACAATGCCACATTAAAATCGTCTTGAACACATTTTATCTGTAACAGCTGTCGTCTGGAAAATAATCTTTCAGAAAGAATTCCACTTGGCCCCAATTCCATTCTTTATGCCTGAGTCATTGTAATTCCTTTAGATTAAGTAATTTAAAACAACGCTTGGGTTAATTATGCTGGGTATTTGTTCTTTTTGTCTTTAACGAAGTTATATAAATCTTGAGTCTTTTTTTTTTTTTAATTAAAGAGTACAAAATCTTTTTTTCATTATAATTCTATGATTTCTTTCATACTGTAGGTTGTTTCTTACAAGAAAGGTATTTTAAATGAAAGAGTAGATTTTTTTTTTAAATTTTTAAGCAATGTATTATTAATAGTTTTATATTATATACCTTGGCCAAATCGCAAAATAGGGTTGCTGGGATTTGGTGAATTATTTTGGCGTCAACTGAATATATAAAAATCGCCAAATGTTGTAACCCGAGTTTCTTGCATTGTTTGCAATTCACTTCACTTTACAGTTACGATCCGTTACTTGGCGGACTTTGGCGAAAAAGAATTTTGATGCCAAATCCCAGCGGCCTCTGTTCTGAGAGTTTACCTATACTTTTACCTATACCCCTCAATTCCTTCCTATTAGCTCACCCCTCCCTATATATATCTTGTTCAAATTTTTAAATCGTTCATAAAATACTTTTTATTCAACCACTCAAGTTCAAATACATTTATTTTGAACTTGTAGTGGATGACGATGTTATCTACAGTTTTCAAATATTAATTCAGTAATCAAATTTAATTAATTTCAGTTTTTTTTTTTTAGATTTAAATTGCATTTATGTACCAAATAGATGTAACAGATAAACTTACAAAAAGGAATGAAAATTATTTATAATGGACTTTCTGCAATATAGTGAAAAAATAGAATTGACTTAAAAAATTTTTTATATATTACTTGTTTTCTTCAACAAAAATGTTATAAATTTTGAGCCTTTTTTTAAATTAAGAGTACAAAAATCTTTTCGTTAAAGTTTATAATTTCTTTCATACTGTAGGATGTTTCCTTACACGAAAGGTATTTCAAATAAAAGGGTATATTTTTGTTATAAAATTTTCAAGCAAAAGCTTTTATTAATAGTTTTATATTATATACCTTGGCCAAATCAAAAATAGGGGCTGTTGGGATTTTGAGAATTTTTTTGGCGTCAACTGAGTATAAAGTCTTCCTATGCATGAGGTAACCCGAGATTATTGTATTGTTTGCAATTCACTCTATTTACAGTTACAATCCGTTTACTTGGACTTTGGCGAAAAGAATTTTGATGCCAAATCCCAACGGGCCTCTGTTCTGCGGTTTTACCTGTACCTTGATCTTTTTTTCATATAGCTTTCCCCACTTAGCTGTAACCATATTTCTCATTTTTAAACTCAATTATACTATTGCTGTACTTTTATTAAGCCGTATTACCGGTTCATACAGGACGTAAAATTTTGGATGAATTTCTGCTCATTTATAGCAAAATAATAATATATTTAACAGGATTTTGTAATATAGAACTGCCATTGTAACTCGCTATCACATGAAAGATTATATTGAATTGAGATTGTACGCGTATCATGTCTGCTTTGAGCTACAGATTTGATCCGTGTTGCCATCCAGAATTTATAAACTTTTCTTTTAAATAGGCCTCGTCAACGGTCTAAGCGAGTTTTTACATACCATTACAGTGATGTTAACATTTTGAATTATATTCCTTACTATTCATATTTTTATTTAACTAAGCACATCAAATTAATAGAGAGTTTTTGCATACCGTATTTTGGGTGTCCGTTAGTTTTTCCCCCTATTCATGCTCATAGAAAACATTATTACATATACGCATAACTAAGAGCATGCATCAAAATTAATATGTTTAACGAGGAATTGGTATCTATACACATGAACTAATTTTCTATTTATAAGAAAAAAAAAATTTTTTAAATTTATGAGTACTATATTTTAATTCTTAGTTAGTGACTTAGTTTTAGTTATTAGTTAGCGACGACTTCATGAAGTATTCTTAATTTAAATACGTAATACAATATAATTTTCAGGGCGGTGATTTATCTTTGTAGGTTTGGAAATCTACTTTAAACCGTAAGTCCCGGTCTAATATGATTGTTGAGAATGGTAGTAGGGTGACAACCCTACCCCATAAAAAGTAAAACATCTCCTGTTTCGGAATCTGCCAGTAGGCAGACAGCCATGGTCCAACATGGACTGTAGTATCAGGAAGTTAGTTAATAGGATATAATTTATTTTTCATTTTTAAAGTACGATAATATACTTAAAATATTTTTGGTTGCTTTAAACAACTTATTTCATCAACATCATCAGTGGCACGACAGTCTCATGGTGGGCAAAAGGCCGTCTGCCTGTTGGCATATTTCTAGACTGGAGTTCTTTTCTTTTTAAGAGATAGGTTGTCAACGCTAGGCCCAACTCCCTACAGCCATATGAGACCGGGACCTACGGTTTAAAGTGGATTCAAACCCCTGCAAACATCCATGGTACCACCGGGACTCGAACCCGAAAACCGCCGTCACTCGGCCATCAGGCCCCAATTTATTTCCTAGCAGTTTTAAAATTGATTAATTATATTGCATATTGAGAATAGTCGAACTTTTAAACAATTATTCTTATTAGAAAAGTATTTTATTTTAAAGTATTCGAAAAATAGATTTTTGTGGTTATAGTTTTTATATGAAAATATTTTTAAAAATTTTAACTTTATCTACACCTTTCAAATATTTCAAATTTATCAACATTTTATGAGAAGAATTTAAACTCTAAAGTTTCGTATGAAAATAATTCAATCATTTATTCGTTTTATCTCTCTTAATTATTCATAACTAGCTAATTCTAAAATAAATCTTAAATTTGAATTTATAGCTGTAATTATTTTAAAGTCTTTTAAAGTAAATGATTTATTTTATAATGAAATATATTTTTCTAACAATAAAAATACAGCTGTATATTTCCTCTTTCATTTTATAAAGGAAAATGAAAACAGCATTTGTTTTTAAAGTGCAATGGACTTAAGTATGTATCTTTCAGACATTTCCTTCCTCCTAATTATTATTATTGTACTTACATCACATAAGCGTTAATGATAGCATAGTGCTATTTTGGAAATGCGCATCTGGTTATTGTTTTTGTCAAAACATGAACTGTAAAAGCGAATTTAAGGAATTAAAGGGAAGTTTGTTTGGTAAACAGATCGGGAAAAACTGCATTATTCGCAATTGTACGCGAACATTTTATTATACAAATGTCTGTAATTAATAAATGTATAATGCTTTTTTTCTGCCTATTAAAAATAAATCGTTTGGGATTTTTGTTTATGTTCACTTACGAAGAAATATGACAAAAGATTTTGTAAATAGAAGATCGTAAATCATATTATAAAGGGCGTTATTATTTAAATTTTCTTTAAAAATGTATATTATTATATAATATATTTTAATAGTAACGAATTTATATGAATCAATAACGGAAACAACACAGACAGGTTGTCTGATTTGGAAAATTATTTTAGTATTTTGACAGTATTTGGATAAAACAGCAACATGCAACATGCTGCTCTGATCAGAAATCAAAAAAACACAAAGTTTTTATGTTACTTAAAATATTTTTTTTTCCACATTAACTTAAAAATTAAAAGCTTTGATCTCATTGATATTGCTATTTTTTACATGCATAATGTGTTAGGAGCCTGATGGCCGTTAACTTAGCCAGTCATTCGACTAGAGCTCGGTGCTACAGGTTTTGAATTCGAGTCCCGGGGTGCCATGGATATTTGTAACGATTCGGAATCCACTTTAAATCGTAGGTCCCGGTCTAATATGACTACTGCTACTACTACTGCACCACATCACATCACTTTTGCCTGAGTTGCCCCTATACAGTTTGGGAATGATGTGGATGTGAAGTCAGATTGGCCTCGTGACTCTTTTACAGCCATATGAGACCGGGACCTACGGCTTAAAGGGGATTCGAACCATTACAAACATTCATGGCACCGCCGGGACTCATACCCAAAACCTGTGGCACCGAGCACTAGACACTCGGCCATTCAGCCCCTGGTCCCGTAAGAAGAAAACGTCTCTTGTCTCGAAATCTGCCAGTAGGCAAACAGCCTTGGCCCACCATAGGGATGTTGCGCCATTGAAGAAGAAATAATGTGTTATAAGAAGTAAATTAAAACTTGTTTGTTATGCAACTAATTTTTTATATGATTAAAAAAGAATATTTAACCATGACACTCCTATTAATTATAAAGTATTATTACAGATTATATTAGTTATTAGTAATAGAACAGTCTGACATTGAGCTATCATAAAAAACCCACTATTTAAGTAATGATTTTGTATTTGAAAGTTAGTATCTTTAAAAAATATAATGCTTTCTTCGGAACCGGAGAAAAAAGATAATTAAGAAGAATTATTGACAGAAGTTAATCCTCGTTGTATTTCTATACTCTTCTCATTCAAAATGACAATAAAAAGCAATTAATGCTAATGGCTTTGAAAAAAAAAAAAAAAAAAAGAAACAATTTGAGATATGTCCTTGAGTGTTTCAAGGACGGCAATTTATGAGTCGTATTGTTTGTGTCTTTGATTTGAAATCTTTTATGAATCATCACAAATGGATGACTCAACGCAAAAAAATTACTATTGAATAGTAATAGTAGCACGAATTAATGTCCAAATTGCACAATGACATGCGACCATTAAAATTAGACAAAAATTTAAAAGGTTTTCTACTAAGCATATTTTCTAAATTTTTTTGCCAAGTATAGAAAACCAATTGCTTATTGTTAGTAATCTTTTAAAGCTGGACTGTGTAATTGGATTTCCAAACGAACTTTAACTCCATATTAACAACTTCCATTATTTGTGTTAATAGTTTCAGAATTTTTAATGGCATCGATTTGGTCAAGGTCATTTGCTGAATCTGCTTATTCAGAGCTCTCTCATTAAAAACTTTATTAAATTGGATTTTTATATTAAAATGAACACTGAAAATTATTTATAATATGGCATTTTGACTTTTGGGGGTTGATGGCCGAGTGTCTGGCGCTCTGTGGTTAGGTGCCACAGGTTTCAGGTGCGAGTCCCACGGTGCCATGGATGTTTGCAGTGGTTCGGAATCCACTTTAAACCTGCCGGTATACCGGTCTCATACGACAGCAAACCTTTGAGCGTAGAGCTGCCAACTCTTCCCCTTAAAAAAAAAAAAAAAAAAAAAGATCTGTTTCGGAATCTGCCAATAGGCTGACGGATGTGGTCCAACATGGATTGTTGGGGCACGGAGGGAATGGATGAAATAAATTACAAATGGATGAAACAAATTGATGTAGCAGAGTTTTCATCATCATCAGTGACGCAACAGCCCCATGTTGGGTCAAGGCCGTCTGCCTACTGGCAGATTTCGAGACGAGAGATGCTTTTTTTGAGTTGGGTTGTCAGCCGTACGCCCAACCTCTACAGTCATATTAGACATCCAGCTACAAACATCCATGGCACTACCGGGTCTCGAACCCAAAACCTGTGGCATCGAGCGCCAGAGCTCTAGTCACTCGGGCCATCAGGCCTTAGCAGAGTTTTAAGGTTGTATTTAAGTGAAATATTTTATTAGTTACCTTTTTTTATTTTTTGTAAATGTACAAATTGTTATTTCCGTTTCATTTCTAAAAAACTATCTACAAATTTCGATTTTTAAAATAATCAATCTCGACAATTTCACAATTTCATGCTAAAAGAATTCAGTTTAAATTTGCTTTGGAGACATTAAACGAATAACAAAAAGCACTTAGAAATACCAATTCAGATCAATACCTCAAAAAAAAATAACGTGCTTTAACGGATATTACTACTTCCTGTCGCAATTTTTCGTCATTTCCTCTGCTTCGATTTCTCACCCACTGTCTTTAAGGAAAGCACCATCTTACAATCAGCAGTAAACGTGAGATTCTTTAAAAGGTTATAGGGAAGAATTCCAAGGTGAAAAAGCCCGCGACTCGATAAAACAGACTTTTAATCGATACTCTTTCTTCCGACGTGAATTTCTCTAAAGACAGTGGTGACGTACGCTACTACATTATATAGCAGCGAGATATACGTACACCCCATCTACTTAGATGACTTTTTTACAACATTTCTCTAGACTAACGAATGATCAATCCATCCTTTTAACTCAGAAACATTACTGTCGACTACGAAGAGTCAATATTTCATAACTTTTAAAGAATTTGTCTTGATGAATCTAAAAGATTATAAATCTGACGTACAAAATTGCACAAAAAGAGTTCAAATGATTTATTAAGAGTAACAGATAATTTATAAGATTCTTTTTTAAAGAATATTTGAATATTTTATTGTTTATTTATTTATAATTATTATTTTTCTTAGTTTCCTGAGATTTATATCCACTTTGTCTCATGATGTACTAATTATGCTTCATTTTTCCCCTTTTGTTGATAAAAATACATACAATATTCAAGAATAATGTTGAAGAGCAAATTGATGCTACATTAATGTTGAATATCAAACAGATGTTAGATTAATGTTGAATAGCAAACAAACAGATGGTTTAATGCTGCATTATTGTTGAATATCATACAGATGTTAAATTAATGTTCAATAGCAAACAGTTTGCCAGAATAATGTTAAATACAATGCAGTATGCCAAAATATTAAATACAATGCAGTATGCCAGAATGTTAAAGAGCAAACTGATGCTGCATTATTGTTGAAGAATAAACAGCTTGCCATAATAATCCAGAATAATGTTAAATACAATGCAATATGTCAGAATAATGTTTAACAGCAAAGGGATGCTACATTATTGTTGAATATCAAATAGATATTAGATTAATTTTCAATATCAAACAGTTTGCCAGAATAATGTTAAATACAATGCAATATGCCAGAATAATGCTAAACAGCAAGCTGATGCTACATTATTGTTGATTATTAGACAGATGTTAGATTAATGTTTAATAGAAAACAGTTTGCCATAATAATGTTAAATAGCATACAATATGACTAAATCATTTTTACAATACACTTTGCTGGAATAGAAAATGGGGGAATTTATAATTATTTTAAAAAAATAGATTTTACAATCGATAACTACTGGTTTTTTTTTAAACATAATGATGATTTTTCAGAAAAGTAAGTAGAAAAGTATTAAGGTTGATAAAAAATAATTCTTACACTAAATGCATTTTAATAGTTTATTGTAATAAAAATAAATTAAGATTAATTAAAAACAATTCTTACAGTAAATGTATTTTAATATTTAAAATTATAATTTTAATGAATTTATTAAGTATAATGATACTTATAATTTTAATAAATTTATGTGCATATTTATTATAAATTTGTTTCCTTTTTTAAAAAAATAATATAATATAATTAAGCTTAAACACTCATTTTCCTTAAAAATTTTTGTAATAATAGTTTTTTTCTTAACTTTGACCTTTTTATTGCTATTCTTTTCTGACACCCTATATGTTCAGACACCCTAGACCCTGTATGTTATAAATGCTGCGGTTTATACAATATAGGATTAAATTACTTTTATAATGCATTCAATATCAGGTAATATAGGTTATATTAAATAAGGCATGTTTAAAATATGAGTTATGCAATAACAGTGTTTATTAAGTCTAAACACAATTCATTTAATTAGATATAAATTTACTAAGCTAATAATATACCTAACGAAATTTCACTATTTTCTGTAATAGTTCTTCAATTTTTACATAATTCAATTTTTTTTTATTTTAATTAATTCCTTTAAAAAATTATTTTTATCCTAACTTCTGCCTCTTTGGCATTCTATTTAAGAAAACACACTCCCACAGCGAACAACCCACGTGCAACCTTTCAAAAGGTTAGAGAGAGAGAAATATCTCACACGAGGTAAAAAAAAACCCGTGACTAAGATAAATTGTCGATAATCGATACCACTTCTCCGGAAGTTAATCTTTCCGAAAGACAGCCATGACGTTACATTACACACCAGTGAGACGTACGTACAAATTGTCCACTTAAGACCGCCTTTTTATGACGTTCCTTTCTCTACGAGCGACTCAGAAATCCCCAGAATGTCCATTACTGGCGAAGGTCGGCGCGAGGAGTTTCTCAAGGTTGCCATGAAAACAAAAATGATTGTCTTTCGCCGGTAGTGTTTGTGTATTGTCAACGTCAAGAGGCTTTTATTTGGATGAGATCATAATGTGTTTCGAGCACGGAACTGACCGTTTATTGGACAATTATTATTGGAAAATGGTGTATGTAATATCTGCTACCATGTTGCTTGTTCGATTTTGCCAAAGATTAACAGTATTTCTTCTTGACATCATTTGTACAATGATTCATTTAAGATAATTTTTTTTTTTTTTTTTGACATTAAAAAAAAAAAAAAAGGTATGTTTCATATCTTGACCATTTCGTAATTTAAAAAGGTTACTGGAAATGGAAAATTGAAAATGATGTAGTATTTGCTACCATGTGGCTTGTTCGATTTTGCCAAATATTAACAGTACTTCTTCTTGACATCATTTGTACAACGATTCATTTAAGAAAATTGTTGACATTATTGTTGGGGTTTTTTTTTTTTTTGACATTAATATAAAGGAATGTTTATTATATTGGTCATTTCATAATATAAAAAGGATAATAGAATTGGAAAATTGAAAATGGTGTAGTATCTGGCGCCATGTCGCTCGTTCTATTTTGTCAAAGCTTAACAGTATTTCATAACATCATTTGTACAACGATTCATTTAAGACAATTGTTTGTTTGTTTTTTTTTGACATTAAAAAAAAAAGGGATGTTTAATATCTTGGCTATTTCATATAATATAAAAAAGATACAAAAATTGGAAAATGGAAAATGGTGTAGTATCTTCTACCATGTGGCTCGTTCAATTTTGTTAAAGACTAACAGTATATTATGACATCATTTCTATAACAATTCATTAAAGACAATTGTTTTTTTTTTTTTTATTAAATAGATGAATGTTTATATCTCCGTCATTTCATAATATAAAAAGGATAGTAGAATTAGAAAATGGAAGGTGTGGTAACTGCTACCATGTGGATAGTTCCATTTTTGCCAAACATAAACAGATTTCGTGACATTATTTATACAAAGATTCATTTAAGACAATTATGTTTTTTTTTACATTAAAAAAAGGAATGTTTAATATCTTGGTCATTTAGTAATTTAAAAGGATAATAGAATAAGAAACTGGTGTAGTATCTGCTACCATGTTTCTTGTTCGATTTTGCTGGAGATTAATAGTATTTCTTCTTGACATCATTTGTACAAAGATTCATTTAAGACAATTGTTTCTTTTTTACATTAAAAAAGGAATGTTTAATATCTTGGTCATTTAGTAATTTAAAAAGGATAATAGAATAAGAAACTGGTGTAGTATCTGCTACCATGTTTCTTGTTAGATTTTGCTGGAGATTAACAGTATTTCTTCTTGACATCATTTGTACAAAGATTCATTTAAGACAATTGTTTTTTTTTTTACATTAAAAAAGGAATGTTTAATATCTTGGTCATTTAGTAATTTAAAAAGGATAATAGAATAAGAAACTGGTGTAGTATCTGCTTGTTTCTTGTTAGATTTTGCTGGAGATTAACAGTATTTCTTCTTGACATCATTTGTACAAAGATTCATTTAAGACAATTGCTTTTTTGTTTTTTTTTGCAATAAAAAAAAGGGATGTTTAATATCTTGATCGTTTCATAATTTAAAAAGGATAATAGAATTTAAAAAAAAAATTATTTGAAAGTTTAGTTTTGTTTCCTTTACGACAAGGGGGTTATGGATATAATTTCTAAACTTAAATTAAAAAAAAAAAAACTATTTATTTAATATTTTTATTAGTATTTAATTTTTATTATTTTAATTATTTATTAATATTATTATTATAATTAATTATTAATTTAATTAATTATTTATAGTTTATATTTATTATTCAATTATTATTGTTATTTATGTGTATAAAACTGATTTTTGCTGTAGCAGAAGGATTTAACAATGGCGTGCACGCGATACAGTTTATCATACATCGTACAGTTTGTGATAGATATATAGATACATTATGATAGAGTAAAAAATAATGAGTATTCACTGTTTAAGCATAATATCGGACAATTTTATATTCAGACTAATTTACAAAGACAATAATGAGAATTGTTTTTTATTATTTACACATTTTGTTTTTTCATCTGCAAAATTTTTTAGAACCGTTTAGTATATTTTACCTGTCTACACAAAATATAAAGAGAATTAATTAAAAAAAAATTATCTCTAATTAATATTTAAATGAATATATTAATTATATAAGAGTGATATAGTAAGCTATTCATCAGTTTCAAAAATGAAAGATTCATATTTTCATATAAATAAAACAACAACTATGTAGTTTAAATTGTTAAATTTTTGTCACGAAATATAATTGTGAGAAAAACATTTTGGAATAATCATTCCCCTAGGATTTGTGTACGAATGTGATTTATTTTATTTTATTTTATTTTTACTCTTGACAACAATCAAAACACAAAGTAAACAAAACAGTTTTAAAAGCAAAAAAAAAAAAAATCTAAACATACCTAACAAAAACAGCTTGACAAGTTCTGTTACAAAAATAAAGAAGTTTAAAACTTAACGACAAATATAAGAAAGTATAACAAATAAACATCACATGAAACGCGCCGTAACTATATGTAAACTTTCTGTAGTAACTATTTCTAAAACTTTTGTAATTACTTAAAAAGAAAATGTGTAGTATCATTTGTAAGGAAGGTTAATTGATTATTTGCATTTTATAGTGACTTTTAGTTAAATAATTTTGTATTTGATCACCTGAATTGAGTTTTTTTTTTATTAACATTTTTTTTTTTTAAATCAACACTTTTGACACAATTATCAAATTAGTTTTCATGTTTTTTCTATGTCAATACGTAAACATACTAATCTATCTCAAATTCACTACTGCGTAAATTTATAAGGCAATAACATCTTAAGAGATAAAACAGAATTGTTGTCGACAACGACGCTGTTGACAACAGTTCTATTATGTTTAACAGTTATGTTCTGTTACAGATCTATATGTAAGAAAAAGATAAAATGATTTAAGTGGGTAGCTTTCTTACCATCACATAATTGTTTACGTATTACTGTGCCAAAAATTAAGATCAAATATATTTTTTTCAAAAACTATTTATTTGTTCTTCCAAATTTACTTCATCGCTTTCAAAGTAATCCCCTCCGGACACCACTTATGCCAACTTTTTTTTCCAACTCAATGCATGCTAAAAAAGTCATCGGCAGGGGATTGCCTTCAAAGTACGCAGCGATTCACATTGAATCTTTTCAATCGATTCAAAACGGTGTCCCCGGAGAAGTCTTTTGAGTTTAGGGAATAGCCAGAAGTCGCACGGTGGGAATACGGTGGTTGTGGAACGATATGGGTTTCAATTTTGGCGAAAAAGTCACGAAGAATCAATGCAGTGTGAGCTAGCACATTCAGTATTTTCGGTACCAATCGAGATTTGACGCGTTTGAGTCCCAAAATGGAATTGACCGATCCTTTGAAATTCCAAACGTCTACAGAAATGTTTACAGACTATCACCAGGAGAGGAAGTATATTTCGCGCAACCAGCGCATACCTGAATATCGGGTTTTAGGCTTAGAAGTGGAATCTATAATTATATGTCTTTAAATGTGTTACATATTGTACGTTTTTAGTTGTATGCGTGTGGTGTTTGTGCGTGTGTAACTAAAGCTGTGAGTTCCCAAGCCTGCGCCTCAAGTATCTCAACCCAAACATACCCAGTTACAATTTGATTCTCCAACACTTGCACACTACAAATCTGACAATTAATTCTCACTCTATATATAGATATATATATATAAATTATTTGTGAATAAGAATAATTTTGAAATACATTTAAGTTTATGCAAGTTAAATGTGAGAACTTCCTTCATATTACATATATCCTTCAAGACATTTTCCTAAAAAACATTAATTAATCAGAGTTCATTCCACACTTTCCTCCAACACTCTGAGTGCAAACACATTTCGAGCAAAGGGTCCAAAGAGTCAACAGCTTTCCGACTTTTTTCCCTGAACAGTTATCTAGTGTAAATAGCTCTTGAAATCGGAAAATGTACTTGGGAGTTATATACCGCGGCAAAGCATGCGTCACGGAGACAGAATCAATATGTACCTAAATATCCATTAGCTCTCGGAATGTACAAATTGAAAGTCTAGCCAAGACGTTATCGCTGGGCTTCGTACATTAATTTCTAGTTCCTTTTCGTTTCTTTTTTTTTTTTTTTTTTTTTTTTCATGATGCGTATAAGATGAAAAGAAAAATGTGGTAGAAAGTAAAGAGTGACGTATTGTTCGACGCATGTGACGAAACCGCAACTATGTTTACGTTGTTTTTTAGAATGTCAGTTAAACTGAGGGCATTGATAATTATTTTCCTTTAATACCGCCTTTATTGTATTACAAAATGAAATTGTGCCATGTAATTTCTAGCAATGTTCACAATATTAAATATGTTCCAGAGTCTGTAAATAGTAACTATGTTTCAGTAAAAAAAAAAAAAGGATTTGTTCACTCTTATATATTCGATTCATCTATAATATTTTTGTAATAATTTTGCCCGACTCGTGGACAATTAGTAATGTGCACAGTTAGCGCGTAGAAGGCCCAGGTTCAAAACCGCTTGCAGTCTTTGTTACCAGTATTGATTTCAGAAGTGAGGATATATATATATATATATGCATACATATATATTATCATCATCGTAATCATCATTGGGGCAACAGCCTCATAATGGGCCAAGGGCGTCTGCCTACTGGGGGATTTCGAAACAGAAATGGTTTTTGTGTTTATGGGGTAGTATTGTCAGTCCTACGCTCAAATCTGAAAAAAAAAAATAAATAAAAAAAGGAAAGTTCATAAGTTCATGCATTGAAGTTCAGGCATTGGTTTTGAGGAAAGGAATAGAGGATGTGAATCTTCTCCATACAGCTCCACAAAAGAGGACACCAAAATTGTATTCATACAGCAGCCGCCTCCCAGTGGTTACTTCCTAGATAATGCTGAATTTGCTACATATCAAACGTAAAGTAATGACGGCACTCCAGCATTAATTTTAATTTTGTAGAAAGAAACATTATAATACTGCTGTAAACATATATTGTCAATTTTGTAATGGATCTTCTCGATACAGCTTTACAGGAGAAGACACCAAAAAATTAGGTTAATACACCATCTGCTTCCCAATTGTTATTTCCTAGATAATGCAGAATCTGCTACATATCAGACAAAAGCTCCCACGTTAATTTTAATGCTGTAGAAAAAAAAAAAAAAAGATTGTAAGATAATTTGTAGGTTTTAGTACTATTCAATGAAACTTTGACGTATTTGTCAGAAGTTTTTCATTAATAAAAATGATGCATTTTTTAAATTCATTTCAGTCATTATTCCATGAGAAATTAATACCAAATCGTAAATTATGAATCCGTTTAAAAGCATTAAATCGTACTTTTTTACACAATATTAAAATATTCACAAGTTGTCGACAAAATCTGACGTGAAAACTTTTTCATGCTTTCCTTTCCAATACAGAAATCTACATGTCTAGAACTAAATATACAACAATAATATTCAACATTATAAAAAATCATTTCGATTTCAATGCCATTCCTTTCCCAACTTCAATTGACTCATTCCAATAACAGCTGCATCGTTTCAGCATTCATCATCATTATTACGCAATCCCTCCGATTGATTTAAATCAGCAAGTTATGACACTCAGCAGATCCACCGAGCGATAATCACATTATAAGATGAAAATCAACTCTGTCGATCCACGAATTGATTTTCATCTCTACGAATCTCAGTGTCAAAAGACAAAGAGCCGATTTGTCGATCCATGAGCAAAAACATTTAACAGGACTCCGTTGTTATCGCTCTGCCGACATGACTCACTCCGTTTTCTCGAGGAAGTCCTCAGTCAACAAGGCCCTCTCCAAGAGACCCGCCCAAGGGAAGGTTGGTGAAAAAGTTTCTCTGCAGCGTGAAATGTCTGCTGCGTTGTGGGTGAGCGGTTCGCACTGCAAAAAAAAAAAGAAAGGAATGAATGGACTTTTCTGTGTAGCATGAAAAACGATCCCTGCGGACAAATGATCTGCTGGAGTTGGACCCTTTTTCATGTACTGTTGTGTTTACACGGTCGGGCGTGCACGAGGTTACGCCCGACCCCTGGCTCCGGAGAATGAGAGGGAGAGGAATCGTTACTTGAATTTTACGAGCGTTTCCTTAAGAAAGAAGTTTCCTTCAGTGTTGGCAGAAATATCTATTTAAGTGCTATAAAAATGTTTAACGAATTCCAATAAAGTTTTTTAAAAGGTATAGTTAAAAAGCTATCATGAATGCAGCTAAAATTGTCATATCAAAATATAAAGAATCGTAGAATTATGCTTGTTTAAAGAATCATTGAATTATCCTTTAAAGAATCATAAAGAATCATTGAATTATCACTGAATAAAGAATTATAAAATTATCATTATATAAAGAATCACAGAATCATTATATGAAGAATCATAAAATTATTGCTATTTTAAAGAACCATAAAATCATTATATTGTATAAAGAATCATAAAATTATTACTATATAAATAATCATAGAATCATCAATGTACAAAGATTCATATAATTATCACTTTATAAAGAATCATTAAATCAAAAAAATCAATGCACAAAAAGATTCATATAAAAATCTTCAAATTCACTATATAAAGAACCATAGAATCATATAAAGAAAAATTGTGTCTGTATAAAGAATTATAGAATCATCATATAAAAGAATAATAGAATTGTCACTGTATAGAAAATCATAAATTCTCACTATATAAAGAACCACAGAATCATCATAAAAAGAATCATAATTATCATTATATAAAGAATCATAGAATAATCACTGCATAAAGAATCACAAAATTATCACTCTGGAAAAAAAAATCATAAAATCTTCTCTATAAAAAGAATCACTTCATGTTTTTGATTAAGGAATTCATAATGGAAAAATGATATAATTAAGGAACGGAAATAAGGAAATAGCTAATTAAGGATTGTGATTGATGAGTTTTATATTAATGATCTTGCGTTCATGCCAAATGATTTAACAGGACACACGTGCAGTAACTGTCTGGTATGGATCGTGGTATGCTGAGACGAGAACTTGATTTAAAACCCTTCACATTACAAAGAGTGCATATATTAACTTAAAAGCTGGTTCATTGTGATTCTTTATACAGAAATATGAAATGTTTTGCCGTTATATGTTTTTACCTATAACCTATTGAATCTTATATAATAATATTATTATCTCTAAATTTAAGGGATCTCATTGATGTACTATAAGCTAAACATAAACGAAAACCTTGCCGTATACATGCAGCTAGGCAATTATTGGTGAATTTGTTAACAAAAGAATTTTAACCTCTTATCCAAAGGTGCGCAAATTGTTCTCCAGTCATCATTCGAGGCCTTGACGGTGTTTTTTTTTCAATTCCTTCTATTAGCTCACACTCTCCCTATATATATCTTGTTCAAATTTTCAATCGTTAATAAAATACTTTTTATTCATCCACTCGAGTTCAAATATATTTTTTTTTTAACTTGTAGTGGATGACACTTGGATGTTAACTCAGTTTTTTCGAATATTAATTCAGTAATTAAATTTAATTAATTAATTTTATTTATTTTTTTAGATTTAAGTTGCATATATCTACCAATAGATGATGCCAGATAAACTTAAAAAATGAATGAAAATTATTTATAAAGGACTTTCTGCAATATTTTGAAAAAAAAAGTAGGAATTGACTTAAATTTTTTTTTTTTTTTTTATATTGCTTGTTTTTTTAAATTTTCTTTTTTATCACATACCATTTTTGTCAGTGAGAATAAGATCACAGACCTTTTTTACCAGTATTAAATATTATAAACTGCCATTGAATCCGCTCTTATAATAACATTTTTAAATACCTAAAATAAAATCAAAGTAAATCAGTTTTATTAAAAACAAAAGAATGGTATAAATAACCAAAATATGAATAATAATACATATTTACACGTATTATTAATATCTTGTAAGACATTTTTATGCTACAAAAATACAATCTGATAGAAACCAAAAATTCACATTTACGGATAATACTATCATAATTTATTGTAGCATTCATATGAAAAGTGCTTCATTAAGTTATAAGTCAGTAAAAATAAAGTTTTTTTTCATAATAATCGACTTTCTGAACCTCTGAACCGTGGTTACGAACCTTTGATGCAAAGCTATGATTTAGAAAATGTGTAGTGATTTCGACTTTGACCTATTATTTATTTATTTGTTCTTGCTAATAATGAAAATCATTATTATGATAAAAATTGTAAAAAAAAATATAAGTCGATATAAATTTGAAGATGATGGATATTCCACCAAACAGTCAGGATCAAAAAATTGTTTGTAAAAAGATTTAATATCAAGTTAAAAATTTATTTTTACCTCATTATAAACTTTCCATTATATATGATTATTATGCAATGAACTAAATTCTCTTTTGAAATTTGATAAAAAAAAATCTTCTTTTCTTCTCATTATAATTAATGAGATTATAAGTTATTATTTCTTCATCATTATTAATACGATGGCATTTTTATATTTATGTGTGCAGTTATGTGTGCAGTGTGCAGTTTTATGTGTGCAGTAGTACTTAATTTAGAAGTAAACCAAATTGCTGATGTAATTCAGTTAATTTACGAATTGCAGAGAGATGAGAGATCGATCTATAATTGGTGGGGTTAGAGGTTATATTATTTATAATGATAAAAATGAAAAAGAAAGTTTTTTGCTTTAAAGATAAGATTTATAATCCCTTATTTAAAAGCGTAGGCTGACTTTTTACTTGTAATAATGAAAATAATTATCCAATTCTTAAATATTGATAACCATAATTAATTTGTTGTTATTTAAAATGCTCAGGTTACGCCAATTCAGGTAATCATTTTATCTAATTATAGATCTAAAATAAGCATGAATTAATTCTGACCTATTAAAAAAATTTTATTAATTTATTTCATTTGTTTGTCTTATGATTGGTATTTTTATTGGTACTCAAATGAATAAAATCAAGCACTATGAAATTAATAAGCTATTGTTTCCTTGATTGCATATCATGCTGCACATGAACAAACAACATTTAAATATACAATCCTGCACAATAACCAAGCTTTTTATTTTAATAACCTAACTCTTTTAGATAAAATGTATTATAAATACCACTTACGGCTATTATTATAAATAGCACGGCTTTTCAATAAAACTTAGTATTAGATGACGAAATAATTGAATTCAGGAATTTAAATTTTCCAATATAAAAATATAAAAGGGTTTTCACATAGTACGAAATGTGCTGATGTGCAATATAAATTAATAATCAATATATTTTACAATTACAGTATAAAACAATATATATTATTCATATACAATTATGAGTACAAAATGACAGTAAGGGTAGCATGATTTTTTTTTTTGATGTACAATTATGTAGAACAATATTCATCTGTTATACCATATGCAATATAAATTAATAACCAATATATTTTACAATTACAGTATTTTTTTTTTTTTTTGTTCTAATGCAGCTGGCAAACACTTAGACAGCTTGGTCTTGGATGCCTTAAGGCAAGCGCTGCACAGACGTTACTCACTTTGCATTACCCAGGGGCGAGTGTAACTTGAAGATAAGCCACGGACGCGGTGTAACAATGCCCCCTGCAAAGCTCTACGATCCTATTGGGACCAGGACCTACTTTTAAAGTGGATTCCGAACCACTACAAACACCCATGGCACCGCCGGGACTCGAACCCGAAACCTGGGTACCGAGCGCCAGAGCGCTATCCACTCGGCCATTCAGGCCCTACAATTACAGTATAAATTAATATATAGTATTAATATGCAATTACGAGTACAATCTGAATAGTAAAAGGTAATTCAAAAATGACAGTAAAGACTGCATTATTTTTTTCATGTAAATATATGTAGAACAATGACTCACTAACAGTAGCTCATTACGCCATATGTCAATTTAGCATTAAAAAGCCATATAATAGCTAATTGTTTATGAAGCAGGAGCAAAATGACCTAGAAATGTTCGATAATTTTATTGGTATTCAAATGAATGAATTCGTGTAATATGAAATTAAGAATCTATTGTTTCTGTAATTGAATATCATGATACACATAAACAAACAACTTTTAAATATATAATTTTGTACAATAACAAACCTATAGTTCTTTCAGATAAAATATATTATTAATAGAACTTACATCATTAGCATGGCTTTTCATTAAAACTTAATATTAGATGGCCAAATAATTGAATTGAATTTAAATTTTCTAATATAAAAGGGATTTCATAATAAAAATAAACCTGATATGCAATATAAAATAATAATCAATATATTTTGCAAATTACAGTATAAATTAATATAAAATATTAATTTACTATTAAGAGTACAATCTGCACAGTAAAAGATTGGTTGAAAATGACAGTAAGCGTTGCATGATTTTTTTTTCATGTAGAACATTGATCCACTGACTTCGGCTCTCTTCGCAATATGTCAGTTTCCCATTAAAAAGTCATATAATAGCTAATTTTTGATGGAACAGAAATAAAATGGCCTAGAAATATTCGGTAATTTTTATTGGTATTCGAGTGAATGAAATCAAGCGATATGAAATTAAGAGACTATTGTTTTCTTTGATTGCATAGGGATGCTACATATGAACAAACAACGTTTAAATGTATAATTCTGTACAATAACTAAGCTATAGCTCTTTCAGAAAAAAATATACTATTAATAGCACTCACATTTGCACGGTTCAATAAAAAACGTAGTATTAGATGAGCAACTAATTGAAATTAGAATTTTAAATTTTCAATATAAAAGGGTTTTACATAGTAACAAATGTAATATCCAATATTAATTAATAATCAATATCTTTCACAATTGCAGTATAAATTAATATACAATATTAATATGCAATTATGTACGATCTGCACAGTAAAGGGTGAATCATAATGGCAGTAAAGATTGCATGGTTTTTTCATGTAAATATATGCAGAACAGTGATCCAATGAACGCGACTCATTTCGTCATTTGTCAATATCACATTAAAAACCCATATGTCGTGTCGATACAATATCGATACAATATCGATGTCGTGTCGATATAAATATTTTTTATATTAAGGTTAAATTGTATGTAATAATTATATAATTAACATGCTATGGTGGTGTATTTTATTTGTGTCCGTTGGAGGGATGTATATGATGGTCACTGGCCCTTGCCGGATACAAATCCGATCTGTGCAAAGAATGTCCAGTTTCCGGAGGAAGCAGTATGCAACAGTTGCGACTGAAAGTGATATCTTTGTGCAGTGTTTTAATTGTCTTGCGAAACTTCAAAGCGCCACATGATCAAGAGCAAAAGTTTATCAAGTCAGCTAAGACTTGTGGAGATATCTTTACTTTGCATACTTATTGATGGGGTGTCTCTTCAGAACGGAAACAGATTGCTTTGGCCACGGAAAGGATGATAAGCACATGTTTTGGAAAATGTGCAATGCACAAATATTTGATTGCTTATTAGAAATCACTTGTGCTAATATAATATGAATTGTATGACGTGTTTTAATTATTTAAATTGTAAATATTAATAAATACATTTTATTTATATTTAAAATCATGAAATTTGCTTTTGATCTATTTCATGCATGTTTCTTTCTTCAACACGTATGAAGGCATTGGAACCTGTAGATTTATATGTGATATTGGTTATTGCAGATTTTTGAAGTATATTATTAAATGGGTTATTGCGGAATTCTTATTGATGTGTGTATTGGGAAGACAGTTTAGCCTGTTCTTGCTAGGTACGAGATATTGGTATAGGTCCTAACAAACCTAAACAAACAACACATAATAGCAATTTTTTTTAATGATGGCTGAGTGACTGGCGCACGTTGCCACACATTTCGGGTTCGAGTTCCGTCTGTGTCATGAATGTTTGTAATGGCTCGGAATCCACTTTAAAGCGTAGGTTCCGGTTGATATAATATGATTGTACGACGTAGGGCTGACAACCTTACCGCAGTAAAAAATATCTTTAGTCTCGAAATCTGCCAGTAGGCAGAATACCTTCGTCTACCATGTTGGTGTTGCACCAATGAAAAAGAAAGTGTATATATATAATTAAAGTTTGTGTGGTTATACATTGTGTACAAAGTTTATGTGTACATTATAGTTTTATAAATAAAAAGTGTCCTTGTTTAACCACGACTTCTGTACTTCTAAAGGCGTCTTTAATGTTACAAGCCGATTCCTTTAGTTTGTCATTGTTCTATTCAAGAAATTTCCCCTCGACGCGTTTCCAGATGTTCAAAATTTGGTACTCTTAAGGTGGTGGGGGCTTTATATACATATATATATGTATTTTATTTGAGTATTTGGTTAGATATTGTAGTACCATATGGATCACGGGATATTTGTTTGTTGGTTATTTTATGTTCATGACTAAAAATTTCTGTTGCCAAATATGTATGTGATAATGCAAACATGCTTGCACATTTTAATATATTGCTCAAACACAACAACATCTACTTAGTAGAATTCAATTTTAAAACGGAATCTATTTTTTTTATCTAAATTGATAAATATGACACATACCGCTTATAAATTAGAATATATATATTGGATATTATGTTTGGATTATATAGATCATAATATTAAAAATCAATATTTAAGTAGAATTACATATTTAGAGACAATATATACTATATACGCACATGTAAAAAGGATCTGGTATCAGGCTTTTAATTTGCAAAAAATAGAAAATATTCTGTAAAATATTTTTTTTAATATTTAGATGTTTACTTTTCTATTAACCCAAAGATGGACACGTTTCTCATTTAATTCATTAAAATCTTAAATAAAATTTAAAGAAATATCAATGATATTTCGTAAATAAAAGAAAAAAATCAGGAAAAAGTCACAAGTAAAACATTGGCTAGCCATAGTTTTATTCATTCCAAAACCCCTGAAAATTAAAATGGAACCACCTGCTCAACATTGCCAAACGCGTTTTGCCACCACCTGTTTTCTAAACGCAACACATAGAACACAGCGTATGAGGCGAAATATTTTATCGCATAAATATATATACAACTCGAGGCATTCGTAATAAATATTTATAAGATTTGGAGAAAATAAAACAACAGAGTAAGAATTTTCTTATTAATTTTAAAGTAAAAACTTATTCTTATTTGAATCGTAAAGCTTCAAAAATTTATTTAAAAATTATTCACTTATTAAAATTTATTCTTTAAATGTTTTTATGGTACGAAAACAATTATGTATTTTTCTATCACTATTCCATTTTTGTATTTCCATAATTAAAACTATAATCTATCCAGGGGTGGCCAACGCAAATGATCTTGCTGGCCACTTTGAAAATGCATCCTAACTCCGCGGGTCGCATATAAAATTATATATCCCCATATCAGTTTTAGACCTATAGACATTTTTTGGAGTGAAAAATTAAAATATAATGAGTTCTTATTTTTGTGTTTACTATTTTTTTACACGTAAACATAGATAATATAATAATAATGATACTAAATGCACATTGTAAAGACATATATAACACTAAAACCGAAATATAAATTATATATCAATATAAACGAAATAAAAAAATTAAATCATTAAAAAATATTTATTTTACTAGTGCGATATTTGTTTCTCCACTCTTTCACTTAGCTTTCGCAAATCGGTAATTTGTTTAATCGGTCAATTTGAGTATTTGCACATCGTAATTAGTGTTTCAGATTAGCGTCTGTTACGTTTATGTGTGTCGGGTTAATTTTATTTTCGAAAAAAAAATTCGCAGGTGTAAGTTGAACCAAAAACGCTAAGAACTGCAACTAAGAGTCTGGTTTGCTCTTCTATCAACAATCAGCTGTGCGTATCTAGGGATGATCACTGCAGTCACTTAAAGTGACACATAGAATCTGCTATATTAGATGTTCCAAGATGCACGCGCATCATGCGTTCGCAGAATATAAGTTCATAAATAAAATAGGCAATATCTGTCCTATATTCGAAAGAATATTATTTTAAAATCAAAGTTAATTTTTTCTCATAATTTCGACAGTTATTTTTTAATATAGGGATGCACATATAATGTATTTTTAAATGCATTGTTTTTCACTATTTTGGCCATTATTTACTTATATTTTTTTCCACTACTTTGGCCATTATTTACTTATATTTTTCAATTCCTTCTATTAGCTCACAATCTCCCTATATATATCGTGTTCAAATTTTCAATCGTTCATAAAATACTTTTTATTCCTCCAAATACATTTTTTTGAACTTGTAGTGGAGGACACTTGATGTTAATGCAGTTTTTTCAAACATTAATTCAGTAATTAAATTTAATTAATTAATTTTAGTTTTTTTTTTTTAGATTTAAGTTGCGTATATCTACCAATAGATGGCGCCAGATAAACTTAAAAAATGAATGAAAGTTATTTACAAAGGACTTTCTGCATTATAGTGTAAAAAAAGTAGGAATTGACTTTAAATTTTTTTTTTTATATTACTTGTTTTCACTACTTTTACTTGTATTTACTACTTTCACTTATATTACTTGTTTTCACTCATTTATTTTTTAATACATTTTTACAAAATACATAAATGCATTTTATAAAGTGTAATAAATGTCACAGGCCGAAAAATATTCAAGGCGGGCTATATAATATAATATTTTGATGAGTACAAATCATATAAATAAAGAGCGATGAAAGAGATAAACAATTTAAAGAAGTGACGATGACGTTAAGAGGTCTCTCTCCAGCCAATTCTTTTAGAATAAACTGAAGCAGCTCTTAACAGTTAATGTGCGGTTGAAGTTTCAGAAACATTTTTTTTTTTCCTTTCTAGAAGAAGCAAGATAACTACAATGAGTCAACGTCGAAATCATCGGGCCAAGTTCCGAGAGCACTTAAGAACGTGAAAAAAAAGGAAAAGTGTTTTTATTAATGTCCTTTGAGGCGACACTTGTGAGAAATTATTCTGAACTTGAAAAAAAGGTTCTTTTTATTGATCATGCCAGTTTGTGACACTCGGGGCTTAAAAGACGCAGATTTTGGCTGGAGAATTAAGTTGCCGTTTTTTTTTTTTTCTTTCGTTCTTTTCGTATTTGCGTTGGCAACATGACAGTGAACTTTATGAATAATGAACGAGTATTCTGTGTCGAATTGAATTTTTGAATGGAACTGCGCACGTATGCAATTCGAAACCTCATAAGTGCATGTTTACTCTTGAAGGTCGTAGAGTAGTCATTAGGAATAAAAAGTTGAATTAAACCTTGTTGTTGTTAAAACTCGTTTGTTTCTGTCACATTTAAGGAAAACTCAACTCAACAGCAACTCTTTTTATCTGGTGTTTAATTTGTATTATTTACTTAATTATTACTTACCTAATGCGAAAACTTTTGCTTTTTATTTATATGCAGACTTTCAAATAAGGAAATAAAAACGCCACGCCAAATATTTACACAAAAATGCACTAAATTTTAAAATTCAAATTGTGTGAATTCTAAGACAAAGAAGCGCTGTTTTATTGTATAAAACATAGGTTTTATTAAAAATTCTTTAAATACTATTATATTTATTTATTTATTAATATTTATATATATTTACATATTGATATTTATATTTGTTACTTCTTCTTCTTCTTCTTCTTTCTTCATCTCTGTCTGGGACAATAGATTTGTTGACTAGACCCTTTTAAGCCGCATTCACATCAAAGTTGTTTAGCGACTAGGCGTAAAGCGTTGACCAATCACAAGGCTTAGTGCGCCACATCTGAAATTTGTGATTGCTCGACGCCCTACTCTCCGGCACTGAACGCCTTGGTGTGAATGTGGCTTTAAATCTCTTTCGACTGAATCCACCCATCTGGTGGGAGGCCTTCCTCTTCTTTGGGATGCCTTCCATTGTTGAAAAAGTAGCTTTTTTAGTTGGATTTGAGTCGTTATATCTGAAAATGTGTCCCAGCCATCTATAACTTTTACAATATCAGGTTCTTTGAATTTGTTGTAAATGTCATGGTTGTATTGTATTCTGTAGACAACGTTTAGAAAACTCTTTTTTTTTTTTCAAAAATTAACAGCCTGTCTTTTCCAGATTTATTTAATGGCCGGCACTCGTTACCATACAAAACGATTGGTCTGATTAAGGTTTTGATAAATTAGGTAAAATTTTATTAGGTAAAATTTTTAATTTTTGTTTTAACATAAATAAGTTTGATTTGAATTGGTTTATTAGCACATTAAAACATATTAATATTTATTTATTTAATTTCTTTTGAATTAAAATAAAAAAATATGCAATCGGAACGTGCTAGAATGTTGTTATGACTGTTGGTACTACGTGGTACCAGAATACTCATTCGATAAACAATAAAATGCACGATTTCGACATCTTTATTCGTAAAAAAGGATGTGTGTGGGAAAGTTTCAGCATATTTTAAAAACTGGAACACATAGTAGTTCAGATGTTTTCTGAATTCATTATTTCATTCCAATAATTCATAGCAAAAAATAACGAACAATTCCATTATCTATTTTTTTTAATTAAATAAAAACTTTCTTTTTTATTGTGATTAGATTTTACGTTAGTAGATGCCGTTCGTTTTTAAAAACTGACCGGTTGCATTAGTTAAGTTATTGTAAAAATAAAATAAGATAAATTAAGTTTTCATTTTATTTTTAAAATTAACACCATTATATTCACAAATAAATGCTAAGTTAAAGGTGAAAAATATTAATGCGAGTTTTTGAATAATCATGATTGCTTAGAATGATAAGTCAATTTATATTAGTTAAAGTGAGTAATTTGAAATCTCACAACTTTTATGTTGTACAGCTATTTTTTAATAAAAATAAAATTTATATTATTAAATTTAAAATTTTAAAAATTAAATTTTATCAAAAATTTATTTATTTTTCGTAATCGTTCCAACAAACTTACATAATATTAAATTTGATAAAATTTAATAAATATTTTTTACTAACTTACAAATAAAGAAATGTATTTAGAAGAAAATAAATTATATTCAAAAAGGCATACCATAATAAATAATTACAAAAAGTTGATTATTCTAATACGAAAAATTTTATTAGTGTAATTTAAAGTTTATAAATTTACACAAATATAAAACAGAAAACTTATAGGGTACAATATGATAATATGATAATTCTTAAAAATATGATAAAATGGAGTAGTTTTTAAATGGCAAAAATATGTCAAAAGAGCATCAGGTTTGTTCAGTAGCAGACAATAATGAACAAGGAACAGCAGATCAGATGATACACTCACAGTTGACATTTCAATACAAAACAGTCTTCGAAAGCATAAAATAGTGAGTTAAAAAGCTTTGCGTAATAAAAATTTAGTAGGTTCATCATATGTTATGCGAGATAATTCACTTTCTCGATATTCAAAGAGCATAATGCAGAAAGATTTCGTGCATCCAACCACTAATTATGAGACATTTATTAACCAACAATGGGCAATAATGAACAAGAAAAAGTGTAACCACAACACTACAAACCTACTTTTTCTTTTGCGCATCCCCCAGGCTTTTTATCTGGGAGGGGGGGCACTGTTCATTGAGATCCCATAAACCACCCATTTATGAAAGCTCAATAGTGTACTAAACTGTAAGTAAGCAAAAAGGTATATGAAATAAATTCCATATATTAATTATTTTAGTAAAACTAACATTTTTACTTTTGCACTAATTTGGTTCAAATACATAAAAAAAATTTAGAAAGCATTATTTAACTTTCAAAAGAATACATGCAAACACAAATAACGAAATGTATTGCACATTTTGATAAAATGTAACACAAAAAATTACTGAAGGAAATTTTGATAAAATTAAAAAATGCAAATCTGTAACTTTTTCTTGAAGTGTTTTTATTTTGATACCAAATAACGGCAAATGTCTTAACTGGTCAAGAGCGCCCCCATTAATATTAATCCTCTCTGGAGTTTAGTCATTTTGATGTGTTTAGAATTCAACACAAACAACATTAATCTTAACTTTCAACTTTTTTCAAGAAGTAGTATATTTATTTCGCCAAATAACGGCAAATGTCTTAACTTAGTCTTTGATATGTTTAGTGGAATTCAACACAAACGCAACCGGCGCCTTTAGTCTTTTGCTTACAAACGTTTAATTTGTATGAAGAAATTAATATTTTAGAAGAAATATATTTAACTCAACCCTGTGTATAAGTTGGCCAACAGACTCTTTCACCAGATTTAGAATGGAAGTATATATCAACTGCATCCTCTCGTACTATGAGTATCGAAAATTAATCTTAACTTTCGACTTAGATTTATTCATTTCGTGTTTAGTGAATCTTCCACAAGAATCTTAACATTATATGTCTTTAAATGCTTAAATATTGTATGACGTATATAACTTTCAACTTTTTTTCCAGGATTTAGTTTATTTCTCAAACCTAGCTAATTTTCTGCATGATTTTAGTCATTTTGATATGTTTAGGGAAATTCAGCACAAAAACAAATCTTAACTTTCCACTTTTTCATGTTTAGTCATTTCCATATGTTTAGTGAAATTCAACACAAGCAAAATTAATCTTTACAAAACATTATATGTTTAATGAAATTCAAATCTCTTAACTTTCCACTTTTTTTCATGATTTAATCATTTCGATTTAGTCTCAACGATTAATCTTTTTCCACTTTTTCATGATTTAGTCATTTCAATGTTTATTTCAACACAAAATTAATCTTAACTTTCCACTTTTTCATGATTTAGTCAGAAAAACAACACAAGCAAAATTAATCTCTTTCCACTTTTTCATGATTTAGTCATTTCCACATTTAATCTTAGATTTAGTGAGAAATACAACACAAGTAAAATTAATCTTAACTTTCCACTTTTTCATTTAGTCATTTCGATATGTTTAGTGAATAACACAAGCAAAAAATTAATCTTAACTTTCCAAAAAATATGTTTAATCTTAATTAACTCCCACTTTTTCCAGGATTTAGTCATTTCGATATGTTTAGTGAAATAACACAAGCAAAATTAATCTTAACTTTCCACTTTTTCATGATTTAGTCATTTCGTATGTTTAGTGAAATACAACACAAGTAAAATTAATCTTAACTTTCCACTTTTTCCAATTTAGTCATTTCGATTTTTAGTGAAATTCAACACAAGCAAAATTAATCTTAACTTTCCACTTTTTTTCCAGGATTTAGTCATTTCGATATGTTTAGTTTCAACACAAGCTTTTAAAATTTTAATCTGAAATTCCATTTATGTTTAGTGAAATTCAACACAAGCAAAATTAATTTAACTTTCCACTTTTTTCATGATTTAGTCATTTTGATATGTTTAGTGAAATTCAACACAAGCAAAATTAATCTTAACTTTCCACTTTTTTTCATGATTTAGTCATTTCGATTGTTTAGTGAAATCCAACACAAGCAAAATTAATCTTAACTTTCCACTTTTCCATGATTTAGTCATTTCTGATATGTTTAGTGAAATACAACACAAGTAAAATTAATCTTAACTTTCCACTTTTTTTCATGATTTAGTCATTTTGATATGTTTAGTGAAATTCAACACAAGCAAAATTAATCTTAACTTTCCACTTTTTTTCATGATTTAGTCATTTCGATATGTTTAGTGAAATTCAACACAAGCAAAATTAATCTTAACTTTCAACTTTTTCCAGGATTTAGTCATTTCGATGTGTTTTGTGGAATCCAGCACAAACAACATTAACTTTCTGCACGATTTAGTCATTTTGATATGTTTAGGGAAATTCAGCACAAAACAACATTAATCTCAACTTTCCACTGTGTTCCGTCATCGATCTTTCACAAATTCTAGAATCTTCTTCATCTTCTTCGTTGGCGCAACAGCCCCATGGTGAACAAATGTTTATCTGCCTACTAGGCAAATTTCGAGACAGGAGATATTTTCTTTTTATGGGATAGAGTAGCCAGCCCTACGTCCTGCAATCATTTTAGATTAGACAGGACGTACCGTTTATGGATTCTGAACCACTACAAACATTCATGGCACCGCCGTGACTCAAACCCGAAACTTACGGCACCCAGCGCTAGTCACTCGGCCTTCAGCCCCTTTTTTTATCCATTAAAAATTTGTATGAAAAAAAAAAAAAAATGTTAACATAGAACAAACATGAAATCAATGTTACAAATATTTTTTTTTTTTCCTATAACAGTTTATTATCTATTAATAAATATTTAAATTAATATCCGAACTTAAAAAAATTATGAGCTTTATTCATTAGAACATTCAGAAATAAAATCATTCGATATTCAAAATCTTTTTAGATACATTTTAATCTAGATTTTTTTTTTTATATTACTAATTTTAAAATTGAATGTTTAGTGGTTTTTATGAATTTATTTTATATTTCAAAATGCATCTGATGTTGGTTTTTCATAACAGTTATCAGAAACGAAATGCTAAGCTACATGACTTTAATTTGTTTTTATGAATGTATCGTCCGTTTCACCGCCCAATGGTCATATTAAACCGGGACCTACGGTTTAAAGTGGATTCCAAACCACTACAGACGTCAATGGCACCGCCGGACTCGAAACCGAAATTTGCAATTAAGAAAAAAAAAAAAATATATATTTTAACTTGGAATAAACATGAAATGAATGTGATAAATATTTTTTCCCATAACAGTTTATTATCTAGTAATAAAAATGCAAATAAAAATCCGAATTAAAAAAAAATATGAGCTTCATTCATTGGATGATTATTATCAGAAACAAAATTATTCGATATTCAAAATCTGTCTTTTTTTTTTTATATTATTAACTTTTAAATTAAATTTTTAATGGTTTTAATTTTTAATGGTTAAATTTATTCTATATTTCAAAATACTCCTGATGTTGATTTTCATAACAATTATTGGAACCCAAGTGCGTGTTGTATGATGTTAAGTTATTTTTACGAATGTCTCACCCGTTTTAGACTAAAAATACCATCACTAGACAGTAAATACTTAAGCCAATACTTCAACACCTCCTACATAGCAAAAACTATTAAGTAGCCATTTTTGTAATGTATCGCCAGATGTGTTTACGAAATAAGGAAGCTGATATTTGTATCCATTCAACATCATCAACGGCGCAACAGCCCCATAGTGACCAAGGCCTTCTGCCTACTGGCAAATTTCGAGACAGGAAATATTTTCTTTTTATGGGATAGGGTTTTCAACCCTACGTCCTGCAATCATATTAGACAGGGACTTACCTTTTAAAGTGGATTTCGAATCACTACAAACATCCATGGTACTGCCGGGACTCGGACCTGAAACCTACGGCACTGAGTGCCAGTCTTCGGCCTTCAGTCTCTTTTTTTCATCAATTAAGACTAAACAATTAAGAAAAAGAAATATTTTAACATGGAACAAACATGAAAAACTATGTGATAAATATTTTTCTTTCTATAACAGTTTATTATCTATTAATAAAAATGTAAATAAATAACCGAACTTTAAAAAATATATATATATATATGAGCTTTTATTTATTAAAACATCGTTCGATATTCAAAATCTTTTAAATATATTTTAATTTTGATTATTTTTATAATATTAATTTTTAAAAATTTAATTTAATATCCGAACTTCAAACAAATATGAGCTTTATCCATTAGAACATTAAGAAACGAAATCACTCGATATTGAAAATCTTTTAGATACATTTAATTTTTTTTTATATTACTAATTTTTAAATTGAATGTTTAATGATTTCTATGAATTTATTTTATATTTCAAAATACGTCTAATGTTGTTTTCAATAACAATTATTGGAACCCAAGTCCGTGTTGCATGATTTTAAGTTATTTTTACGAATGTCTCGTCCGTTTTAGACTAAAAATACCACCACCAGACAGTAAATACTTTTTCAAATACTTTTTTCAACACCTCCTACATAGCAAAAAATGTTAAATAGCCATTTCTGCAATGTATCGCCAGATGTGTTTACGAAATAATGATGCTGATATATAGAGCGTTGTTTCCTAGAAAATGTCAGACGGGGAAGAACAACCGAGTTATTTTTAGTAGAATTTTTACAAACTAAGTTTCTTGGTAAAAAAATTTAAATTTGTTAAATTTTTTTTTTTTTTTTTTCTTTTCACGCTCTCTTTAGCTTTCCAATTAAAATAAAAAAGTAACTTTTCTGTAAATAGACTGAACTTTGACCTTCAAACAGAACGCTTTTGGTGACTTAGCAAAAACGGTGGATAAACCTTGGTTCTAAAAAAAAAAAAAAAAAAAAGATGTTTTAAGAGGATTTTTAATTTTTTTTTTTTTTTTTTTTTTTGAAGGAAAGCTGCTATACATCATAATGATAAATTTCTTTCTTTTTATATGAAGTAATGGGTTACGATACGTGCTAACAAGTTTATAGAGGCAACGCTTGTTATTCCAGAAGACATAAAGATAAAATGCGATAATAAAGAAATAAGTCGACGACTTTTTAATCTTTTTTTAAATGCACATTTAAAAAGAATTTTATAATCTATAACCTACTAAACCAAGACTTTTATTCTTATGAAATATGCTTGCAAAAACAAGTGATCTTAAATTCTATACGGGGATTTTGATGTTTTTATAACCTTGACTGACTTTTTTCCTTTTTTTTCATTATTTTTTCAATTCTTACTATTAATTCACATTCTCCCTATATATATTTATATATCTTGTTCAAATTTTCAATCGTTCATAAAATACTTTTTATTCGTCCACTCAAATTCAACTACATTTTTTTTAACTTGTAGTGGATGACACTGGATGTTAATACATTTTTTTCAAGTATTAATTCATTAATTAAATTTAATTAATTAATTTTAGTTTTATATGGGAGAAAAAATTTCTCTTATATGAGATATTTAGCAGGATATAATTTTAAGAATAAATACCGTCAGTGACGAAGCGTGTAGATCGCTGGAAAAAAATTTCTTTTCAGATTCTTTTTTTATTCTGGGCTCTAGTCTGAGTGAAGGAGGGAACAAAATGGAAAATGAAACATGTAATAAATTAGTGAGAGAGATGGAAAGTGTGTATGTGAGAGAGAGAGAAAATTTTTTTCTAACTTAAAAAAATATGAAGGAAAATTATTTATAAAGGACTTTCTGCAATATAGTGAAAAAAATAGGAATTGACTTAAAATTTTTTTTTATATTACTTGTTTACCAACGATGGATTAAACTAAAAAAAAAAAAGAAGAAATGCATAAGATAGTGTGTTTCTTATCCCAATAGGTCGACAATAACGTAGACCAAGTCCATGAACCCTTGTGTTCTCACGGAAGGAGGACAGCTTTTGTTTTGATGGAGCGCACGTAGGTAGAAGTTTGACTTGGCTCCGTGTCAATGAAGAAAAGAGGACAGAACCTTCCGGGAGAACTTTTTGGGGTAACAACCCTTTAACTTTTTGCGTATCGTATGGGAGAAAACCTTGATTATTCCAATGTAGTCCCCAGAAAACTCCCACAAGGCAAGAGGCTGAGCATCCCAAACGCCATCGAGACTCCTTGGTTGTTGTTTTTATTTTACCAATTGGCTAGTGCCCTTGGTACCACAGGCTTCAAGTTCGAATCCTGGTGGTGGCGTGGATGTTAGTATTTCGGAATCCACGTTAAACTTTAGCTCCCGGTCTAATTAGCTTAAAGTGTGTTTCATAATGACCGTAGAGCGACAAACCAAACCAAACCTTGTTTTTTTAAACAGTGGCTACAACAAAGTCGCCAGCTAATTGAACCTCAGCCCTAAGGTTCAATCTGCATTATTAGGTTCAATCCGCCAGCTCACCAGAGGTACACGTTACTACTGAACCACCAGTCGGACATTATTATACTCTATAAATCATAATTTATAATTAATGGTATTCGATGTTCCAATAATTATATAATAGAATGTAATAAATGATAAATAAAAATATTAGCAATAATACAGTCTTCGCTTGTTATATTATGGCTCGCTATATAGTATATTATGAAGGATATTTCACGCGTTGCTTTCTTTATACTCATAGGACACTGGTTCACAAAGTGACCGATATCGCCCCCATGCGACAGTACAACATTTAATCAAAAAGGGGGAGGTGTTGGGTATAACTTCGTGTGTATTTGGGGACAAGGTGTTTTATAAAAACAAGTAATATAAAAAATTTTTAAAGTCAATTCCTATTTTTTTCACTATATTAATAATAATATATACTCATGTTTGTGAAAAAATTGCAACACCATGAAGGACTTACGCGAGTGAGCTGAAATTTTCAGGAAATGCAAATTAGAGCATGATATGCAAATGATTAGAATTTCCAATCCGTAGCGCATGCGTATGCTGAGCAGCGCCCTCTGAACGGCGGACGGATCCGAATAAATAGACGCGTGACTGTAGCGAGGCCTGTATGGTTATCTGCTAGTGGTAAACGTTAGCTCAATCGTTACTATGCCTCTTCGACGAAAGAGAGCGAGATTTGAACAACTTACAGAGTTTGAACGGGGCAGAATCATAGGCCTTCGTGAAGCTGGATTGTCTTATCGTGCAGTAGCCGCTCGTGTGCAGCGTAACAGCAGCACAGTGATGCGTCTTTGGAAGCAGTGGACGGACGAGTGTCGGACAACTCGGAAATCCGGGAGTGGAAACCCTGAAATGTGACGTTTAGCTCGCGATGATAGACACTGTGGTCCGCATGGCGCTGTCACCGTACAGCTTCCTCTAGACAATTAGCAGCACAGTGGTCAATAGCTACAGGTGTTTCATTGTGTGCTTCATCACGCTGTATTTCAACAGTGACGTCTGCTGCAGCGTGGGCTGCGCGCAAGGACTCCTTTATACAGGGGGCATACAAACAATCTCAGGCTAAACCATCGCCGCCTGCGCCTACAATGGGCAGAAAAATTACTCATACGTTTTTCACTGCAAAAAACGCAGCAAATATCTGCAGTTTATTCTAGGCTATAGCATAAATGTCTTTAATTGTACAGTAGTGCGTGGGTTTTTAAAAAAGGAAATAGAACGTGAATTAAAATAAAAAACAGACAGTAAATAGCCAATTAGAGTGATTTAAGAATATTTTTGACAAAAAATCGAGCAAAGGATTCATTCTTTGATAAACAGCACACAAATTTCATCCTTCTCATTAGAATCATTCTTGATGTTATTCGCAATTTTTATCTTAAAATTATTCTTCATTATCTTAATTTTCTATGTGTAATGCGAATATTAAAGTGATTAAATTGATTTTAATAAATAATTTAATAATTTCAAACTTCTAAGGAGGAAGTAATTTTTTTCTCAAAAGTGAGTGATAGGATTGATTCAGCTTAGAATTCACTATTTTAAGCAAAATAAGAAAAAAAAAAAAGAAAAAAAAAAAAAAAAATTTTTTGAAAAATCCATCACTTCGTTATTTTGTCACACACTTCTTTACTTCCCAAATTCTCAACTTTGTTTGCTCATGGTCCACTAATTATGTTATTCACTTTAATTGAATCATCAGATAGAGACAGTTATTGATCAGAATAAGCTACAAGGTTGTAGCAATTTTCTTTATATTTTTGATTGAGGTCCTTTTTAAAAACAGTGATAGCGGTTGCAAGTGATTTTTTTTATATAAAGCGCGATTGGTATTCCTTCGTTTGAGAGTTTGTCGAGTAGATTTCTATATGAGGATCTAAGATTTTTTTTTTTGTTGATGTAAAACAGGAAATTTTGTATACTCTTGTCTTTAAATATATTTTGTTTGTATGTTGTGACCTGCTATTTAGTAAATATTTTTTTCTTATTATTCCTTACAAAGCAATGATTGGAAAATTCGAGATAAAACAACCAATAGACGGGTATAAATCTTAAAGTTACGTCAAGTTAATGTACGATGGGTAAGATTTATAATCTTCTTCATTGGCGCAACGACCCTATGGTCAAGACCGTCTGCCTACTGGTAGATTTCGAGACAGGAGATGTTTTCTTTTTACGGAGTAAAGTCTCCAATCCTACGCCCAACGTTCTTACAGTCATAGTAGACATTGACCTAAGGTTTAAAGTGGATTACCAACCACTACAAACACCTATAGAAATCAAAATTCGAATCCGAATTCTGTGGCACTAAATGCCAGAGCGGTCATTCGGCTGTACTCATACTTTTTTTAACAGCTCATGACAGTTCACTAGAAAGAACCTTGTTATATGACCATTGGTGCAGGTGGCCATAGAGACTATAGCTGTTAGTGCATCCCTTCGCATACAACCACTATGAGGCTTATTCATTGCATTCCATAGCCTCGCAAGCCAGATGCATATCAGTTAGTTCGCTTTTGTATGATCAACCATCCTACTACCGCTGCTTCAGTGCGCGGAATGAAGAGTCTGGTCGAGAACACCCTTGCAATGTCATCAATCCCATCTAGAAAACCATTCCTACCCACCATTGCTATATGATTCTGACTCGTGTAGATGTTCTAGAAGTTTCTAAACTTAGAATATTCTTTTTTAATAATAGTCGAAAGGTAAATGGATATCTTAAAGAAGTAAAATCTTGCTATTTTTTTACAACAGTTAATGAAAATTAATAAAAAATTCCTGTTCAATTTATTATAATTTTAACAAATCAAGCAATTTTCATAACCACTACTGTTTTTAGGCCAAATTTATTTATTTGTTTAACTGAATGCTGAATTGAGATTTATTTTAGATAATAATCTGACAATAACTTCTTGGCCAGCATGAGTCATAGTTTATTTATGCAGACGAATCTAAAAGTATGATAAGAGCTATCATCCGAGCCATATTGTACCGGTGGTTTTGTTGACCATTGATAAGAGGGTGACTCATACATCACTTGCATGACAAAGAGTAAATAATTTTTACAGAACACATGTGAAGCACGGCGTAAAAGTAACATGACTTTTGCGGTGTATTGAGTAATCTGTAAATTTCGAATCTGATAACAAAGGAAAACTGACCTCATTGAACTCTGTGTAAGATAGCCTAGTTTTCTTTTCTAAATGAGCTAGACTTCATAAAAACAAAATTCACTGTAGTCGAAAAAAACATTAACATTACATTAGAGTAAATTTATAACATTAAAATATTAACGCACATATTTTTCAATGTGCTCATTATTATCTTAATGTTATAAATTGTTGTAAATGTTATTATTAAATTAATGTTATAAATATTTTTATTAAATGTTATAAATTGTTATAAATATTTTGTTAAATTAATGTTATAAATTGTTATAAATATTTTTGTTAAATTAATGTTATAAATTGTTATAGTTTTAATAAAAAAAATTTTTGTAATATTCAGGTAATTTAATTGTAAAATGATGAAGTTTTCACGACTTAAAATTTGCCTTTGTTATTATATTATTATAAAAAAAAAAAATATGCCAATAAAATTTTTCCAACCGCACTTTTTGCCCATCTTGCCATAGAATTTAGAAGTTGAAGCCATTAATTTCACCAAATCAAACTACAAAATTCATGATTTGTAGCCCAGTAGTAATTTACGTAGTTATTGTGCAGGTTCTAATCCATTAGAGGTGACAATTGCAGTCACTGCTTTCAGAAGAGATCGCATCGACAGTTAGATTACCTGAGGGGAGTTTTAGGATTTTCTCTCGTTCTTATTTGTTAAAATTCAATGGGAAAATTATAGAACTAATTAACTTAATATTTAATTAATTTAAATAAACGTCCGACTCGTGACTCAATGGCAACGTACGCCGCGGTGAGCATTAGAGCTGAAGTTCAATCCACTGGCAATTTTGTTGTAGACACTGTTTCAAAAAAAGCGAGCTTTGTGATGTGCATCATCTTGCCTGCGTTAATCCTTCAGGACTTCCTGATGGGATGAGACAAGTCAGACCCTACCTATGGATGCTCCATCACAACAGTAGATTACTCATGGATGGAAGGAAAGCTAGACACCTAGCACTGCAGGACACTGAGGATTAGACATATTACACATTTAAATAAATTTTTTCCATTTAAATATTTTTATATTAAATTCTGGTTGACAGCTAGTTAATCAGTGGGAATTTTCCCAGTTTTCTTCCACATGACGCTAAAATGTTTGACAGTTACTCCTTAAAAACGCAACCTTCATTGCTCACCAGAGGCTATTTTTGTGGTATGCATAAATAAAACACAGGGCTCACCTATCTGCAAAAAATAATTAAAATAAATAAACATAAATAAAATAAAAATAAAAATAAAAACGAAAAATAAAAATAAAAATGAATAAAATAAAATAAAAATGGAATAAACTAAAAAATAAAAATAAAAAATGAATAAAATAAAAATTAAAATGAATAAAATAAAAATATAAAAAAGGAGACTCTTGGACAGCATGTCTCATATATGCGTGGTTGAAAACTTTTTTCAAGCTTTTAAACTAACGCTAAATATGCGTATTTAAATTTTGTTGAGTTTACTAACTGGAAGCTCGAATAAAAAAAAAAATAAAAATTAATAAAATAAAAATAAAAATTAAAATAAAAAAAAAAAAAAAAAAAGGAAACTCTTGGGCAGCATTTGTTATAAATATGTAGTTGTGACCTCTTTTTCAAGCCTTTAAACTAACGTTGAACATTCGGATTAAAATTCTGTCGGTCTTGCTAACTGGAAGCTCAACATTAGAAATCGGAATATTTCTAATTAACGATGGTTAAAATTCTTTAGTATGAACTGACCTTAAGTTATCCGTGAGTGAGTGAAAATACTCACTGACTATTCGTCCCCATTCACTCATCGGAGTTTTGATATTAGCATCATTCACTGTACCGCTATATTAAACTAAAATAGGCAGTCATAGAAACAATTGAAATGAAGCTGAGGCCTCTAGTACTAATTAAAATTATTTTACAATGAAACATAATGCAATTACTGGAGTCATTTGAAATTTTCAATAAAATAACATTAATTTCATTCGCATAATGTGTAATGAATAAAACTGTAAGATTTATCTATTAGGTGGAATCTCTTTTATAAATGTTTAGTCCATCCATTGTCTTCTTCTCTTGTAGCAATTGGGTCCAATTAGTGGCGTTACTTATGCAATAGTCAACCAGCCAGAATTAATTTATTGCTGTGAAATATTTAGGATTAAAGGGAACACTTTGTTCATATAATATGTTCTTGTCCATTTTAGGTTTTATTAGCCTTGTTAATGATCCTTTTAACTAAGCTAAATAAAACAAAAGGGATAATAGAAATGGAACGGTCATTGCCCCTAAACGGGGGAAGAGAAAGTCTGCCACAAAAATCATGATACATTTCTATTACAGTTGTGTAAAAAAAACCCCGATTTCTATCACATTTGATACTCTGACAATTAAAGAAAAGGAAACATAGCTCTATTAAAAACATATTTCTATATTTCTATTCTATAAAAGCAAATTTTTCAAATGAAGACATTTAAGTTGAATGAAAAATATGCATTAAATATATAGGATGATAGGATGATTTTTAAATATATAGGATGATACCATAACAATAAAGAGATGCCCATGACTTTAAACACTGTTTCTCGAGCATTCAGGGAGATGATATACAGGCTCAAAGCATGCAAAGAATAGATATTTACATAGACAAAAGTAATTTCAGAAACAATTCGATTGCCCGTCAGTTCATTACATATTTTTTCTTATTGTCATCTTTGATTTTAGAGATGGCTCCAGCAATCCTCAATAGTTATAGTTAATATCGTCCGATTTGGTTTGTTACAAACGGAAATTGTTCTTTGATATATTTTTAATAAATAATTAAATAATGTTTTTAAAAAAGGCATTTAACTATCTCATATCTTATTAACTCAAAGGACATGAGACAACCACTATGTTTCACCATTTAACAATGGTGGAGCTGGAATCGTCTACGCAGCCAAGGATCTCTGTATTAATTTACAATACGAAAGAAATTATACAAATGAAGACATATTTAAGTTGAATGAATCCTAACTGCCAAAAATTATATCTAACCATTTTCTTGTAAAAGTATTTGTTTGTAAACAATTTTATCATCGTACAATGAACATCGTAGATCATAAACTTTTTAAATGTATAGGATGGCACCATTTCAATAAGGAGATGTTCATGACTTTAAACATTTTTATTTTACACACAGGTTCACGAGCATTCACGAAGACGATACAGACGCACAAAACAAGCATGGGATAGACACCAGAAAGATTACGATCGCGCTCAGTTCATTACATAGTTTTTGTTACCGCCATCTCTGATTCCACAGGTGGCGCTAGCAGTCCACCACAGTTACAGTTAATATCACCCAATTTGGTTTATTAGTAAAGTGTTCAAATGAAGACATTTAAGTTGAATGAATGATATCTCTCAAAATAACATCTCACCACTTTCTTGTGAAAGTATTTGTTTATGCCATGAACTTTTTAATTATATAGTATATCATTTCAATAAGGAGACGTCCATGAATTTAAACATTTCTGTTTTACACACAGGTTCAAGAGCATTCACGGAGACACTCCATAGGCATAAAACAAGCATGGGACAAACATTTACATAGACAAAAGATATTTCAGAAAGATTACGATCGTGCTCAGTTCATCACATAGTTTTTGATGTATTTCAACTTGTCCTGATAGTCAGAAAGCATTGTTTCGCACACTTCAACGCGACGATGTTTCTCCAAAAAATTCAGTGTTTTCGGTACCAATCGAGATTTGAACGTTTGAGTCGCAAATCATCTTTTAAAATGGAATTGACCGATCCTTTTGAAATTTCAACATCATCATCAAGGTCTCTAATTGTAAATCGACGGTTTATAAGCACCAAATCTAATTTTTGGACGTGAGCTTCGTCGGTTGAGGTTAATGGTCGACCAGAGGGCTCTTCGTTTTCAACGTGTTCTGTGCCTTCTTTGAACTGTTTATACCACTTTTAAACATTTCTTTCCGATATAGGAATGCTCACCACATGCCTTACGCAATATTCTATACGTTTCCGCAAACAAAATTGAATGTAAGTTCTTTGCTCAATTAATTCAGACGTTTCAAAATCACTTTTAGCGTCTCAGAAAGTCAAGCGTAACTCAAACACTAATGAATATTTTGACCTGAAATTTCACACAGATGCCAAGGACAGTACCAACAACCTAAAAAAGAAAAAAAAATTGAAATTCCATATGACCGGGAAATTTAAATTAAAATTTTTTTTTACTTTTTGGGCACAGTAGTATATATATATATGTATATATTTTAAATTGTAAATTTTAATTATTATACGAATTTTATGTAAAAAGTTTTATCCGTTTCATAACAGAACACATTAAGTATATAGTGCCGGATGCGACACCATAAACTCGTGAATTTTATATTCAGTATATAACTTTTTTTCTAAATGCTGTTTTGTTCTAAACTCTCGAATAAATGACTGCAAAGTAGTTGTAGAAATGGAACCGTTCATTGCCCTCATGAAAATCTGTGAAAAATATACCGCAAATCAGCCATTCTAAACGTGCAAAGAGATATAAAAAAGACATTCAGGTAATGAGCAATAATTTATAGTACTTTTGCTACTACAACCACTGAAGAAAAAAAAATGATTTCTATCCAAACAATAAACGTTATAAAACTTTATAAGCGCCGTATTCGGCCAAATTATTTCTCGATTTCGTTTTAGGGATTTTTTATTTCGAATACCAACAATAACACCTCAAAAGAACTTCGAGTGATTTTGGAACATAAAACTTCTGGACCGAAAATACATCATGAAGCCCAGAAAGTGTCTTTTATTGTTTATTGTTATTTATTATTATTTATTGTTATCCCTTGCTTCACTTCAAAGGTATGATGAGAAATGCAAAACAAAGATTTCTAAAAATGTATTCCAGTAATCAAATCTGGGGAGAGAAAATGACATTTCCTACTTTTTTTACGCGACTTTTACGTGTTATTTGAGCATAATCGGAAAACTCACGATTTGTCCTGTTTTTTTGCGGCACTGCTACTGGAATCAGCAGATATTTACACTTAAAGCGTCAAATATTTTACACTTAGCCTTGTTCAAGTAGGTCAGAGTTCTACATACATGCGATCATATGCATCTCTGTACCCCAAATCAAGTAGATAAAAAGAGACATAAAATTTCAGAAAAAAAAATGTTAAAATTTGTTGTAAATCATTTGTAATCGCGTTTTAACAAGATAAAAGTGAGACAAACCTTAAATTTGAATTTCAGGGAACACGAGAACCGTCATTTGTGAAACCGAAACTTTTGGTGACAGATATATTTATTTTAGTCGGAATTTTTTTAACATGAATTACTTTCCACTTTTATTCCGGTATTTGAA